>CM053029.1:152924937-153102437 GCA_028564925.1 Lithobates sylvaticus | reverse complement strand
CTGATGACAGCAGAGTCCGTTAACCCCCAGCCGCCCACTCTTGCAGAAACTGAATGGGTACAGAAGCAGGGGAGGGCTGGCAGCCTTAGGCCTGGGGGGAAGTCCAGTCAAGTGGCCCATTGGACCACCGAATCAGCTCACCATCTATGCCCAGCTGTTTTTTCAATGCAGTCTCACCAGTGCCCCTCAATGCAACCTGATCAGTGCCCATCAATGTCGCCTCATCAGTGCCCATCAATGCAGCCTCACCAGTGTCCATCCAATGTAGCCTGATCACTGGGGCAGGGTAAATGGGGTGTATGGGGGGCAGTGATGTATCCTAAGTTACCTAACGCAGTTACTTTAGAGGGTAACTAGTAATCTAACTGATTACTTTTCCCCTCATGGTAACTCAGTTCCCATTACTTTGGCTTAGTTACCCCAATTACATCTACCGCCACTAGATGGCAGTAGTGTCCTGCCGAAAAAGTTCCCCAGCCGGATAAGGACCCCTTGTACTGCGCAGGCGCAGGGCTTGTGCAGTACGAAGGACTATGGAGCTTACGAAAATTGCCGAACCTAAACAGCTCTGAGTGAACTCTACACCGCGCAGGTGCAGTTAACATGTAATTGTACGAGGCGATGCCGCACGCTCCCGATGCTCGTGCTACTCTGCAAGGGGCGTCTATCGTGTAAGTAAGGGGCGGGTCTAGTATTACTGTAACCAAGGGGCGCATTTATTATTATATATCGAGCGCTGCCAGTTAATTTAACATTCGCCCTCTTCCATAGCCATCCGCCCCTTACACGATATAATAATAATAGACCCGCCCCTTGCTTACACGCTATAACAGATCTGCCCCTTGGTTGGAGTAATAATAGAGTAGGCCCTTGGTTACACGATATATAACAATAATAAATGCGCCCCTTGGTTACAGTAATACTAGACCCGCCCCTTAGTTACACGTATAGAATATTAAAAAAAAAGTCAGTTACTTTGCTGCGTAACTAATTACTTTTCCAATGTAGTAACTGAGTTACTAACGCAATTACTTTTTGGGAGAAGTAATTTGTAACTTAACTAATTACTTTTTTAAAGTAAGATGACCAACACTGATGGGGGGGGATGTGGGGGTCAGCTGGGGGTGTCAGAGTCTCCTACCTGGCAGCTCAGGTTGCACGCCACGGCCAGCGCAAGCCAGCACCCAGCCCCACAGCCCGAGCCAGTCACGGGCACCCTGCCTACAAGACTCTGGTCTCTGGGGGTTGTAGTTTCCTCTGCGCTGCTTGGGAGCTTGAATGTGGACTACAACTCCTGGAATGTAACAGTGGCCGACCGCTGCAGCCGTAAAAATAGCAGCGGGCATCGGGTGCCGGCCGTTTTCAACGTAAGTTAGGGTGGCCTGGGGGGCAATTGCCACTCTGCCCCCCTGCCCAGCCCTCCCCTGTACAGAAGTGACATGCGTTCCGTTCAGCAGGGGATTTCCTCCATGGCACTTCATGTGAAAGGGGCCTTATCCCTCAATTCTGCAGGCTTCCTCCTCTCGATGTGATTAGTTCCCCAAAGATGTGTTTGCCCTGCTCAGTTGGTCGCAGGCATTTGAACGTCATCAGGGTCAATGTTTAATGTTACCCTTAAAGTGATTGCAAGCCCCATTCATGAAATCTGACCTTGGCACATATCTGTAGTTTGCTTATCTCACTCCAAAGCTCTGAGTGCAGTGTCTTTCTTCTGCTCTGTTATCAGAATGATAACTTCTGACAATTCTCCCACACACAAGATTAAAGCAGCTGGAAATTTGTGTCGGAGGGGTGCTTAGAGATAGATAAGCAGAGAGCTTGTCTAGTCATAGTACAGCTCGGCAGGTTCCTTCCTTCTATGTGGAGGGGGGGGGGTGCCTTTCCTCAAATCAGCTCACACACAGTGTATGCCTAGACTCCACACCCACTGCTGGAAGAGGAGACAATGATTTGTACCATGATCTGCACTTTCTAAAGAATGTAGAAAGGGAAAGGCAGCAGATATACAAGTAAAACTTATGTAGGGAGATTTGTTTCATCTCTCCATCATCTGAGACTCTTCACTTCACTGGATATAGGAGAGGGTTTACGTCCACTTTAATGTAACCCTGTCCTGGTTGAAGATGTACAATTCTCTCTTTTTGGGTTCCTTGCACACGGGCCGCCTAGCTTCTGTGCATCCCTTCCTGCATTTTAATGGGAAAAAACTGGTGCAGCGTTGCTTCCCACTCCCTGCAGCCCGTTAAAGCCTGTGGTTGAGCGCTGTACCAAGTGGTACCGCATTTAGGGCGCCATACGTTCAGGAACAAATGCACAGAATGCAGATCTTCTACGTACCAGGCATTTCACTTTGAACACATTCAGTCACAGACAGGCTGCAGGGAGTGCGGAGCAACGCTGAACCTGTTCCTCCCCACTAAAACACAAGGAGGGACGCACAGCAGCTACATGGCCCCGTAAAAGGGACCTAAAATATAAGCCTATCGCTCTGTAAATAGCGTACAATATTAACGCAGTGGTTGGCTAGGATTCAGTACACACTAGCAGTTACATCAGAATGGGCAAAGCATCAAACTACAACCCCCAGCATATCCTCAACTGCCGCTATGTGGCAGGACGATTTGGGACTTCTCTCAGCAGCCCGCGCTCTGCCTGCACCAAACACACCACTTTCCGGCTAATTGGACCTTGAACGCTCTGCTCTTGCAGACTTTGGAGAGGATCACAAGGGAATCGGCTCACATCTGCTACTACAAAGCTTCGTGCTGGAAATGTGCGCACCATCTGGTTTCCTTGCCACTGGGCCGACTCTTCCAAGTACATTTTTACCAGACAAAATACGGAATTACAATCACACTTAGTAGGGCTCTGGATCCAGGGGTTTATGAATGATCCCAACAGTCTGCGCTGGAACATTAACGCTGAGCTGTCTGGGCTAGACGGGGACGAGGAAAGATGGAAGAGTTCAAATGCTTGATCGAAGTCTATTGCAGTGCATGTGTAGGAGTTCTTCTTTAAAGTCGCACAGCTTCATACACTTGCAGAGAAAAAATGTGCTGCTGCTTATAAGATGCAAGGGGGTGCCAATAATCCTAATGGCATCCTCACACACTGGAAACTGCAGCATGGTTTCCTGTATTGGGAACCGCATTGTACTATGCGGCTTCCCTGTGGCCGCACTTTTGAAAAAAGGTGCAGGGACCTTTCCCCTGCGCTTTCAGGAGGTACAGCAGCTTATTTAAAATTAAATGGGCTGCTGGGCCCAAGCAAACACAGGAAACCGCATAGATGTGAACTAGGCCTGATGCAATATTAAATGTATTTTCTAACTACAAGCAGAATATATTTGACTTGGTATCAGTCCCTTGCAGGCCCCGTACAGCAGGGCTGGAGTGGGAGATGAAGAAAGCAGTACAAGGACCCAAACAGTTTATGAGCGGAAAAGCAGCATGCTGATAGGAGGAGAGAGCAGCGAGAAGACCCAATCACTGTGCGGCTTCTCCTTTCACTGTCCAGTCACAGGCTAGGGTGGGTTCCAGATAACTTGGGCTCAGAGGAAGTGGATTTAATGATGCTGGCAATTACACATTTATCTAGTGGCAGAAAAAAAACTGCAGGGGAAGTTTCTGTATTGAAACTGAACATTGCACCACAGGATGGTTTTGTTATATTTTCCTTTAATGGGTTTTTAATTATGTATCTTAGGTTTGTATGTTATGTTTAAAAATGTTTGTCCAGCCAAAACCGTTTTCTTATTTTTAGATTGAGTGAAGATGGTTTATAACCTATGTCTATTTTTTACTGCTATCTGGGGCTCAATTAGAGAGATTTCTTCTTACTTCCTGTGCTGCTGATGTTTTATTATTAGACAGGAAGTGAGGGGAACTCTCCAATAGCACCACAAACAGAATAAAAGTAGGTAGTAGTAAATTTTTCTATGTTCGATTGCGTCCTTGTAGACCAGGGATATGCAATTAGCGGACCTCCAGCTGTTGCAAAACTAGTCCCATCATGCCTCTGCGTGTCATGCTTGTGGCTGTCAAGAGTATTGCTATGCCTCATGGGAATTGTAGTTCTGCAACAGCTGGAGGTCCGCTAATTCATATCCCTGTTGTAGATTTTCCTCACTTCCTGTCTGGTGAAACTGTTGTCAGAAGGATAGGAAGTGAGTGTAAATCTCTCCATCAGATTCCCAGATAACAGTAAAAACCTGGCAGGAGTTCTAACCTTTCCCCACTGTATCTAGTTTTTGACTAGACATATATTTTAACCGGTTTAAGACAGCAATTTGGCCTTTTGGCTAAGATCAAGTGTAGTATCTGTTCTTATCAGTTGCTAGGAGAGTGGAGCTTGCTTCCGTCCCTGCTCTACGGCGAGGTGGAGCAGGATTGGCGGTTGCTATGCAAAACCTGCTGGCGTAAAGGTGACCTGGAGCGGTTTGTAGCCGAAAGGGAAGCCTTCTGATGGGACGGAGAACCACTGGTTGGCGCTGAAGGGCCGAGTCCCTGGCCTTCTGGCCTGGATTGTGGCAGCTCTAGCTCTGGTCAGTTTTCGGGAAGGAACACATGCTCCCCTCAGTGAACCGGGGGGGAGTGGTTAGTACTTCCTGATGTAATGAGGAGGGAGTGATGGAGCGATGGTGGAGCCTTTTTCTTCGTCGGGGCACACACTAAGCTTCCTGATCTCCTTCCTTCCTGACTGGGGTGGGGGCTGTTGTGGTCTATGGCTGGTTGGCCAGGGTTGCACGTTGAAAAGCCAGTGGTGATTGTGCCCCTGAAGTGGCAGTTCAGGGGTGTCATACATTCACTGTGGGTAACCACTTTGTTTTATGGCACCATGGTCACTTTCATCACAACACACGTTTTTCACACCTGCCTCTAGGGCCGAGCCTTTTGGCTAGGACCAGGGGAAATTTTTTATTCCTGGCCGGAGGGCCGGCCATTGTATTGCACAATGGTCACTTTCCACTCACTCTCCCATCTTCCTTCTCCCCACTCTCTTTTTATTTACCCCTTGTTTGTCACTTTTATGTATATTTTTGTTTGGTGTTGTCACGTTTGCACAGTGTGATGAGTAGGGTGTTCGGTCCTCGGGCCAGCCCTGAAAGTCTTGGGGGGAGGTGGACATGGCCTTCTGGCTTAGTTCGCCTTCCCTCATGGGGTCTCTCTTCGGGAGAGCCCCACCTAGTACTTGGGTGGGTCTGTTTCGGTAGACCCTCCAGAGAAAGGGGTCCGTCTGGTTTCGGCCAGATGGACCAAGTGTAAAGTACCTCAGTCCCCGTCTGGAGCCTAACGCCCCGGGGGATCAGGGTAAAGGTCCTTCCTTGGGAGGACAAGAGAACACCCGTTGCACGTTTTGTGTTTCACTCTTTATGTGTGTGCACTTTTTTTGGCACCGGGTGGAGTTTTTTGGGTGTGTTTCACACGCCATTGGCTAAAAAAAAAAAAAAAAAAAAAAGACAGCAATTTGTTAATTACTACGGTGCCATTTGCAAAGAAAACGATAATCTAAGTTCCCTTTCACAGCTAGAAGCACGCAGCTGTGCATGCTCCTAGCCTTGAGACTCCACGGTCAATGACAGCTCACATTGTCCGCAAACGAGCCAATCGCGGTGGTCCCCAATTGGGATCGCAAGAGGTTTGTTACTAAACAATCCTTGCAGCTGTCAGTGTATAGCTCTCTGTGCACTTGCTGTGAACAGAGACAGAAATACATCTTAATTATTAAAGACGACTATGCAGAGCTTAAAAAAAATTAAAAAAAAAAAAAACACTTTACAAATACGTGAAGAACGATCGTTAAAAAGGTTAAAGAGATAAATAAATAATATATATATATATATATATATATATATATATATATATATATATATATATATATATATATATATATATATATAATCTCCACTAAAAGCCTCTCATCTGCCTAAAAATGAATCAGTTTACAAAATTTTTTTTTTTTTTGGAAAGCGAAATTACATTTTAAATTAAACCTGCCATGAAAATCGATAATAGGGATGTCATTATTGACTTTCTTCTGAAATGCCAATTTCCTGGCTGTTACTCTGGTTTTAATATTCTGAACCACTGACATGGAAGTATGCAGACTGGTAAAGTCAGATTAAAAATCAGCATTTCTGATCTGTATTATTTGTTCTGGGTTGGTGACTTTGTGTACCATCTCACATGGGTGATTGGTTACTGCACCTTTCACATTTGTACTGTCCACATTAAAAAAATCCTTCTAGTGTATTCTGTTCCAATGTTCGTCCAAACTTTCAGACTCACCGATAGCTTGTGCCAGAGCAATGACAACTTCCTGGCAGGTAGTGGCCTCGGTCACCCCACACACGATGCGCTGGACTCCATCCACCCACACTTTGAGCTCCATGCTGAGGCTCCGAGGGCTCACACTGGTGTCACTCCCTTCCAATGTCACGTCATGTTCAGCGATCTACAGAAGAGTCGACGACTCTGCAAAGATTAATAAAATACAGATTAGTTTCAGTGATGTCAGACTGTTTAGAACATTTCTCTTCATACAAATAAAAAATGTCATCAGAAGAACAGAGGGATCCCATGTGACGGAGCCCGACGTGATTATCCACTGCTGGGTTTTTGGCAGAAAGGCCACCAAGGGGGAGAGGAGAGGCCGGTTGTGAGTCATGTATTTATTTTATTAGGGAATAAAACTAATTTAAAAAGGCCATTCATCCGCAACCTGATGAGACGCATCACTTGCGATACAATTAGTACAAATTATCTCAACAGCACAGTACAATGGAACAATTTGCCTTATATTAATATTATATATAGTTATTTGGATTGACATTGCTGAATAAAAAATAAAAAAAAATAAAAAACATAATACGACTTGAATTTCAAAGACGAACTACGGGCTGCAAAAATTATAGTCTTTATAATTGTGTGGAACGCACCCGTGTGGCACCCGCCAGAGAGGTGGCACCATCCAGTAGCACACAAGGAGAGCCAGCCGAGGAGGAGGAGGAGGAGGAGGATTAGTGAATTGGCACACACCATGTTTTGCAGGCTGACAGGGGAGTGGTGGGGTGACACCAACCTTAGTGACGCCACTGAGACACGCATTTAGGCCACATTGATAGTGATGATTTAGGCTGGTGTGAACTCTGTAGCTGTGGCTCAGTGAGACTGCCCGCCCCAGTCACTATGACAGGTTGGTGGTGTGTTTTAACTGTATTTAGGCGTTTTGCTAAAGGGAACCAATCACAACAATATTTTTTGCACATTTTTTTCATGGTTCAAAAAATGCACAGTGGAATTCACATAGTTTTCATACATTCACTTTGTGTATTCTTTGTGTATTCTATTTACTGTTTTAAATTATGATATTTAGGAGAGAGGGAGAGAGGGATTTTATTTTATCACACTAGTATCTCTTTCGAGCTCAGCACCATTTATTGATTTTATTTAAATGATCTGAATACTCTAAATTCCAATGTGTAAAACACACTTCTATTTGTAGCCTTTACTTGTAAAGGCACACATTGATCATCACATACTGTATACTAGAGCTGCTAAAAAATTGTGATCTCGATTCAGACGATCTCCAATGCAGAGTTTGCCAATTCTTTCATATAACAAGTGGAGAGACTTAGCTGTTGAACTAAATATTGGCAGTCTGCCAAGTTTTTAACAAGAAACATTGTAACTAATGCTTCATTCTTAGATCAAAAGGATAAACTTCTGTGTGTAAAGAAAAAATCTGGGCAGTCTGCCAAGTTTGTAACATGAAACATTGTAACCAAGTTCCTTCTTTGATCAAACGTGTGTGTGTAAATGCAGGAGGTTTAACCACTTAAAGTCTAAATCTTTTTTTGACCTTGTTTAAGTTAAAAGCAATATTTTTTTTTGCTAGAAAATTACTTGGAACCCCCAAACATTATATATATTTTAGCAGACACCCTAGGAAATAAAATGGCAATTGCTGCAATATTTTATGTCACACTTTATTTGCCCAGCGGTCTTTCAAATGCAATTTTTTGGGGAAAAATACACTTCAATGAATTAAAAAAAAAAAAATGAAACAGTAAAAGCCCAATTTTTTTTGTTTTAATGTGAAAGATGATGTTACACCGCGAGAATCATGATCTATCTTCTAAGCAAAAAAATCATGATTCTCATTTTAGCCAGAATCGTGCAGCTCTACTGTATACCCGTACATGCTCCACTTCTTAGCAGTGTTGTACGGTAATAACCCCATACTACAAAAATCCTCCCCTTCTGCTCAGACCGCTAAAAGACAGAAATGAATGTAGTTCTGTATTAAAAAAAAAAAAAAAAAAACCTGCATTACAACCTTCCCTTTATTCTTTCAGATAGTACAGACTCCTTTTACTGAAAATGCTTCCAAAACTGCACACTGAGCTTCTCACAATGTGCATTAGAAGCTGCAGCAAGTCAGATAGAGCCGGCCCATATAACATGCCTGGAGGACGTCCAGCATCATGGGTGCTCAGCCTGCGGCCCTCCAGCTGTTGTGGAACTACAAGTCCCATGAGGCATTGCAAGGCTGACCATTACAGGCATGACTCGACGGCTGAGGCATGATGGGACTTGTAGTTCCACAACAGCTGGAGGGCCACAGGTTGAGGATCCATTCCTTCCCAGCCTGACTGCCCCTGTCAATTGGATTTCAGTTGCTTTAGGACAGGAAGTAAAGGGAATTCTCTCCAATCAGGACATACATGGCAAGAAACAAACAAACTGACTTTTACTATCCATGAAGTTTAGGTTTTATGTACATGTAGCAGTATGTGATTTAAATACGATGTGTCAAGTAAACAACTCAGGAAAAAAACCTGAATAGAACGCGCTGAAAAACAAAAATGACTTTCAGGTAACCTTGACACAACGTCCTCGCCCCTCCCAAATACACTAAAATGACTTTATAAAAGCGGGAGGGAGGCTGATGGTTCGTGTATGACAAGTGACGCTGAAGGACGACAGCAATTATTTTTCATTTCACACTCAAGGTCTCCTCTACACACGGCGGAATCACTAAGTGAATGAACAAGCTTACATTCCTCATACGCTCCTCAGTATACAATCCTTATATGCCAACACACCAGTCTGTCTATGGTGGCCCCATTCAAGAATTGCTCGGCCGTCTTTGGGATTTCTTATACAGCCACGGCGACACACAAGCAATGCCGATGAGGTAAAGCCTTTTTCTACACACAATGCAATATTGTTGGAGAAAGTAATTACTGAAGGTATAACCAACACAGCGGGAATGACTTCCCTCATGGAAAGTAAAAACGTCAGTCATTTCTAGGCCAGTGACTACACAGATTAAAGTAGAACTATAGACTAACCCCCCCCCCCCCCCCCCATTTTCGATAGCGTAGCAGAGGGTTACAACTCCTGTAAAGTTAATTTTTGCCACCTGCACCCCATTGGGAAGATTTCCCTTCACTTCCTGTCCTATAGCCAAAACAGGAAGTGAGAAGTAATCACTGAAAATTAAGGGAACTCTGTCGGGGACCCCCAGGTCACCAGAACTAGTGTCCCCATTGGAAGATTTCGCCACTTTACTGTTCTGGAAAGAAAAATTTAGGCTTAGCATAAACTACACATATGTATGTAATACGAGGGAGGGGAATTTTTATAATGTATGCCACATCCTATAGTCAAGAAAAAGGGAGAGGGGATCCCCTATGGGTTGGACTTTTAAGGCATAAGAATTTTTTAACCCCAGATTGAACACAGATTTGTATAAATTGAAAAAGAGTTTATTACAAAAAATACATAAAAAGAGGGAATTTACATGTATAACAATATATAAAACACCTGAAAAATGTTTAAATAGTACTTAGTAATAGAGTACAAAATATGAATGCGTTTTGTAACCATTATCTCACACTGACGCGTTTCGGAGATTAGTAGTTTCCTCCTTCTTCAGGAGGTGAGAGTATAACATTCCTATTGTATATAGAAAGTATCAAAGTCAGGTAATATGTCAACAATGTAAACCTTCATACATGTAATTGCATTTGCAGAATCAAAAAGATTCGTATAGATAGGAATAAAGTAGAACAAAAAGACTCACATAGAGAGCATACCAAGTAGAGAAACATTCCAGTAGGATTAAAAGTAACGGCTGGGAGGAGGAGCTTCTTCACCTAGTATCCTCTTGAGTAGTCGGTTTTGGCACCAAATAGATATAGATGCCCATCAACTAAAGGGAGCCCGATAATTGCTCCAATTGTTGGAAATAATATATCTATCCTAATGGGACAGTCATTGGAGGATGCCTGTAGGGCACACTGGGGTCGGATAATAAGAGAGCCCTATGGAATAAAACATGTATACTTGTATTGAGTATCAAGGCAGCAAAGAATTCCTTTTATAACGCAAGTCATGCATTCAAGGCCTCTATTCTATACCTGTTGGTGTATCTTGATTTGCTGTACCACTGGTTTTAATATCTTCCAGCTGGGCAGTTGGTGTATCAACCAATGGCTCTAAGGAGAGATGGTCAAGAGTGTTTGAGATTATGGATAATGAAAAAGTAACCCTCCCTAGGGGTATGTGTGTTTATATCTCAGTATGTATCTTAGAGCATTGAGTGAAAGTTTTCATAATGATTATGCCATATAAACCAGTGGTACAGCAAATCAAGATACACCAACAGGTATAGAATAGAGGCCTTGAATGCATGACTTACGTTATAAAAGGAATTCTTTGCTGCCTTGATACTCAATACACGTATACATGTTTTATTCCATAGGGCTCTCTTATTATTATCCGACCCCAGTGTGCCCTACAGGCGTCCTCCAATGACTGTCCCATTAGGATATATTATTTCCAACAATTGGAGCAATTATCGGTCTCCCTTTAGTTGATGGGCATCTATATCTATTTGGTGCCAAAACCGACTACTCAAGAGGATACTAGGTGAAGAAGCTCCTCCTCCCAGCCGTTACTTTTAATCCTACTGGAATGTTTCTCTACTTGGTATGCTCTCTATGTGAGTCTTTTTGTTCTACTTTATTCCTATCTATACGAATCTTTTTGATTCTGCAAATGCAATTACATGTATGAAGGTTTACATTGTTGACATATTACCTGACTTTGATACTTTCTATATACAATAGGAATGTTATACTCTCACCTCTGAAGAAGGAGGAAACTACTAATCTCCGAAACGCGTCAGTGTGAGATAATGGTTACAAAACGCATTCATATTTTGTACTCTATTACTAAGTACTATTTAAAAATTTTTCAGGTGTTTTATATATTGTTATACATGTAAATTCCCTCTTTTTATGTATTATTTTTTGTAATAAACTTTTTCAATTTATACAAATCTGTGTTCAATCTGGGGTTAAAAAATTCTTATGCCTTTAAAGTCCAACCCATAGGGGATCCCCTCTCCCTTTTTCTTTACTGTTCTGGGGACAACCCAAAATTTGGGATTTTCCTTTTACTTTCACCTTCCATCATAAACAGGACAAATAGTAAGGGTGAATCTCCCCAACGGGGAGACAGACATTAATAAAAATCATGACAGGTGTTCTAATCCTTCTGCCCTCTATCCAAAAGGAGGGTTATAACTCCTGTAAGGTTTATCCCCCCCCCCCCCATCTGTGTCCCATGGGGGAGATTTACCTTCACTTCAGTGAGAGGAAATCCCTGCAAATTAAGGGAATCTCTTGGGGGCCCTCCTAGGTCACCAGAACTAGTGTCCCATTGGAAGATTTTTCCTCTTACTTTTCTGGGGACAACCCAAAATTTGGGATTTCCTTTTACTTTCCCCTTCAATGATAATGGTAAATAGGACAAAGAGGGAGAATCTCCTTAGTGGGGGGCACAGATGGCAATAAAAGCCCAACAGGTGTTCTAGTTCATCTCTCCTCTATCCAAAATGAATATGCCTTTAGTTATACTTTAAAGTAGATCCAAAACATGAAGATCTCATATAAGCTTTACCATTTTCATCTATCTTCATTAGTGGTCTTTAAAATAATTCCTGGTAAATCTGCCATGAAGGTCCTGCAGCCACAGGCATCATCCCAGTACCATTTAGAGCTGGAGGTTGGCTCTCTTGTAAAAGCAATCCTAGCAGCTAATTAGCCACTGGGCAGCTTGTTCGGCCTTTCCCGTTGCACCTGGATTGGCTTTGATGGGCTCTCTGCTATGGCAACCCAGAAACGATGATCTGATATCACTTCCAGTTTACCTGAATGCCAACAGCGCCATTTAAAAAAAATAAATAAAAAAAATTGAAGGCAAACAAAAACACAGATCTTGGCGTTTTGAATGCTTTTAAGAGAAGAGGAGGGTCTTGTAGACAGAGTTCCGGTCACCTACCTATTGCTGTCACAAGGATGTTTACATGACAGCAATAAAAAAATAAAAATAAAAAAAATAAAGTTTTAAGTGTCCCCGTCCTTGCACGCAAAGACGAACGCGTGCGTCAGTCCCATACGCACGCAAACGGCAGTAGTTTGCAACAGGGCTCGACAATCCCCAGGCGCCATGGCGACTAGAATTAGTGACCTGGCGCCCGGGGCAGCCCATCTGGGGTATCCTGTCTCGTGCGGACCCCCCTCCTCGGCCCGCGATTGCGTCGGGCCGCGCCGGCCGGTAATCGAGGCCGCGGCTTTGCGGCCTTCTGCAAGCCTATGCTTCCTTTTAAGATCTTGGCGCCATCTAGTGGTGGCCGTTGGTATGACATCCAGCAATGCTAATGGAGCCCTGTCTGCTGCCTCCATTTACACAGGCGAATAGAACCAAAATACACACACATATTTATTTTATATATATATATATATATATATATATATATATATATTATATATATATATATATATATATATATATATATATATATATATATATATATATGTTATATATATATATATATATATATATATATATATATAATATATTAGTAATATATATATATATATATATATATATATATATATATATATATATATATATAATATATTAGTTATATATATATATATATATATAATATATTAGTAATATGTGTATGTATGCTTTGGTTGTAGTCGTCTGTGTAAATTTTAAGATAGCTTTTTTTCAATATAAAAAATTAACCATTGTCGGTCGTTATCAATCGGCTTTTTTTCTCCTCGTGCTGTCAGGGCGAGGAAAAAAAAATAGCCGATTACCGGCTGTGTTGACATCACGTTATCAGCTGTCATTGGCTGACAGCTGATCACGTGGTAAGGGGTCGGGATCGATCCCTTACTCGGATCTGTGATCCAGCGAGTCTCACAGACTCGCTGATCACAGAGCAGGGGGCGCGCAGGCCGCTCGTACAGGGGACAACGTCATAGGACGTCGTCCCGGCAAAGCAGAACGACGGCTACAGCGCGGATCTCAATAAGTTAAAAAAAAAAAAAAAAACTGGCTCCTAACTTTTTTAGCTGGCTCCTAGATTCCAAGCAAATTTGTCAAGCCCTGGTTTGCAACATCAGATTATGAGCAGTAATTCTAGCACTAGGCTTCTAAAGCGTCACCTACAGATAGTCAAATTTACATTGCTTGTCGCCATTGCACAAGTGTGCGCAATCTTATAGTGTGACAATTTTGGTTTCCATTTACTCAGCGTAACATCTTTCATATTTTACAAATAAAAAGAAAGGAGTTATGTATTGTGTGTTTGTTTGTATCAAGTTATTTTTCCCCCAAAAATTGCATTTGAAAAACTGCTGCACAAATATCGACCGCCATTTTATTCTCTAGGGCCTTTGCTTAAAAGAAAATAAAAAACAAAAAAAGCAATGCAGAAACCAGCGCGATTTCCAGTGCAGGTTCCCGCATTGCATGTTACCTGCCGGCAGTTCACACTGACATCTGCGACCCACTGCTGGTGTCAATGCAAAGTTAATGACACCCCGAGATCGGTTTGCAGATCGCAGTGTAAACTGCCAAATGGTACAGGAATCGGATAGCATAGGTGTGAACACCCATGCAATCTGATTCCAGTGTGTACCAAAAAAAAGGGTCCTGCACCATTTTGGGGTGAATGCGATGAATTCAGCCAATCTGTATGGCTGAATTTGCATCGTACAGGCATCGCATGCGACCTGCACAGCAGTGTGAATCACATGCGATGTCCAACATCGCACAACTGTGAACCGGCCCTAAATGATTGTTCTTGGGTTTAGAGGCACTTTTACGTCAAACGCAACAAAGTAGAAATGAGGGGGAAAAGGAGGCCATTCTTGAGTTCTTGACCCCACTGGCCATTCATCCCCTCCTAGCGAGCGCACAGTTGATTGGAAGAACATTCTGCAGATGAGTGAAAAAGAAATTAAATTCTGTGGAACGGCCGCCTGACATGCGAAAGAGAAAAATGAAGCTGGAGTGTGTCCAGGTCTGTGGAGGGTTTGAAGGGCTGCAATTGCCAGAAGAGATACTATATCTGCAAGTGGATTAGGACAGCATTAGAAAAACAAAATCCCTGCCTGTACTAGAGATCATGAGACTGCCAGCATGCGGCTGCAGGACGGTGACCAGAATTATTAAACGAGTGCCTAGATTTAAAGGGTCAGTCCACCAATATGTCAGCTATAAAGACTTTTAAAAGTGAATCTGCACTCGACTGTCCCTCTGCTGCCGCTACATCTCTCAGGGTCCCTCATTACATCGCAATAGGCTGACCATGATGGGAGGCGGGGGGGGGGGGGGGGGGGGGGGGGGTTGGTGTTTCATGCTTCCTCATACCGATATATAATTTTGCCAAAGGGCGAGTAACATGCAAAGCAAGTGGTGTGCAAAACGCAGATATAGACTCAACATCTACGAAGGGCCAAAACATCAGTTTTTGGTAAATTGGCCCTTTAAAGTGATGTCAAAGTGTTACTAAACCCACAACAGTAAGATTAGTCTGCATATGCAGTGAAGCATGCTCACTGTGGAACCTAAGGGGTAATCTTCCACATTGTGTAAAAGGGCTGTTTGATCCGGTCTTCTCTGATCCTCCCCTTCTTCCATAGTCTCCAAACCATCTGCTGACAGTATGCCTTGGAGGCATTCTGAAAATGCTCAGTTTGGTGTGTATTGCTAGAGAGGTTGCATGTGATCAGCACAGGGCCAATCAACACTGCCAAGACAGAGGGTCAGGGGTCCTGCAGTCTCATAGGACAGTCAGAGGAGAATGAAAACTCCTACAAGCTTTAACCAGACACTGATAGAAGTCACAAGACTGCTATATACAGCTGATGAGAAAAGGTATTTAGCCGTTTATATTTACTAAAACTATTGCATTTTCATGTTCTGTGGAAAACCAGATATATAGCAAATCCAGGGTCCTGGGCTTAGTAACACTTTAAACTCAAAAGCAACCACGCATTGTATTGCAGCTTACCAATTAGATGGGATGCCTGCATTCATTTTCTTTTTCAACAGAACAAGTTCTCCTGCAACTCTATCAGTTAAGACAGACCATTTACCACTGACAAGGGTGCCTACAATGATCACCTTTTATCTAAAACCTTTATCAAAAAAAAAAAAAAAAAAATGGTTATGAATGCAACTGCAGTGCGAGTTGGAGGTTGTCTTTAATTTTCTTGGTGCATTAGTGCTAGTGCAGCGAACACTCCCCTCCCTCCAGATTAACAATTCTGCTGTCTGCTGTTAAGTTTGGAAGCCTCTTGGAACAGGAAGTGACAAGAAAAACACATTTCTGGCAGAATCAATAGGAATTTTCCGTACTTGCTGAAAACGTTCTTAGCCTAAAAAAAGAAAACAAATGCAGCCACCACATCTAAGGTCTGTTAAGCTGCAATATATACAATTTTTCTTCCTGGGTTTAGTCTACTTCAAGAGTCTGCATGTAAGGGAAATCTATAAATACTAAGACGATGACCTCGTCTTTAGGGTACGAATGATCTCATTTTCGCAAAACTACAAGTCCCAGCGCTGAATCTGATTAGTGCCAACTTGGTGTTTTGAATGAGATTTTGCATAGCAAGCTTGCGTTAACTGGGGTCACCGAGAGTTCCCCACTCACCGTCACGTCATCCGCCGCTACAGTCCATCCCCTCCCACCTAACCTCCTAAAAAAACCTTCAAACGTCTCTGAACATAGTTAAATCATGAGACAATGGAGCACAGGGCCGTTTTTCCTCGGCCTGGACTGAAAGTCTTATTTTTTTTTAAATCCTGAGCGAAATTAACAAGTCCAACATGAATTGGAACCATCTGTGCGCTATTAATGTGCGTTGTACCTGCCAAGAGACTGTTTCCATGCGCCGCCCGCTCTCCCCCCCCCCCCACCCCGGTGCGCCCCCCTTTTTCTGTGCTGACATCCTGCAATTCAATCCTGAGCTCCACCATCCTAAACAAACAGTCCTGCAATCAGCGGCACAATAAGGATTGTGGGCCAGAGTGTAGGCAGAGCGATCCAGAGGGACACAGGGGGTACAGACCATGGGGGGGGGGGGAGGGAGATGCGACAGCAACTTATTTTCGAAAGTGTTTTTCTGCCTTCAGAGAATCTATACGATACAAAAGGGCGCTTGTTAAATATTCATATAATGTCAGTATAATTATACTAACATAGCCTGAGGCCTGCGGGCGGATAGACGTGCGTGGTTTTATGGTCTCCTAAGCTCGTTGTACATGATGCTTTTCCCAGGTTTTGAGAAGTGGATGTTCCGGCTAAACTTTCTCCAGTTGCAAGATGATTAGCTTCAGGCAAAAAAAAAAAAAAGCCAGCAGATTATAGAAAATTTGCAGGCATTTTCAATAGCCCAAATCAGGAAAGGAAAAAGTGCATTTCATCACCATAAACTAAAAACGGTATTTAAATCCAAGATACAAAATTGTGAAATATTGCAGCTGATCAGTTCTTCGTTGTAGTGGCTGCATTTTTTTTTTCCAGGCTTCTTCTCTTTCCATCCAATGATCCCATCAGTAACACTTCCTGTCCTAGGGTGACACATCTTACTGTACTGCATCTATTGAGGATCAGAGTTGTCACTCCATGACCCTGCATACACCATATCTGGTCTCCCACAGAACATGGAAATGCAATTATTTTAGTAAATATAAAATGCTAAATAGCTTTTCCCATCAGCAGTTAGATCAGTCTTGTGACTTCTAGCAGTGTCCAGCCAAGCACTGGTTAAAGCATGTAGGAGGAGTTTTCTGACTGCCCTATGAGATGGCAAGACAGTGCTGATTGGCCTTGTGCTTATCACATGCACCCAAGGAAAAAAAATTAAATCTCTAGCAATACACAAACTGAGCATGTGTAACCTGACTCCATAGGCTCCATTTTATCAGGAAATTATCAGGGGACAGTGGAAGAAGGGGGAGGATCTGTGCATTAGGCCCCTTTCAGACGAGGCGGACTCCGCTTGCACGGAGCCCGCCTCTGTCCGCCGGCTCAGCGGGAGATCTGTCCGTTGATCTCCGCTGAGCCGGCGGATGACAAGCCTCTCTCCGCTCACTGAGCGGGGAGGGGCTTGCGAGCGCCGCTGATCTCTATGGAGAGATCGGATGAAACGGACAGTGTGTCCGTTTTCACCCGATCCGACGGATCTGGACGTGTGGTCCATACGTCTGCTTTTGGCGGATCGGACCGGATCGGATGTCAGCGGACATGTCTCCGCTGACATCCGACGCTCCATAGAGTAACATGGAGCGCCCGTTCAGATCCGCCGTCAAAACTGACAGGCGGATCTGAACGGGCCTTCCGTGTGAAAGGGGCCTAAGGATCAAACAGCTTCTTTTTTTTTTTACACCATGCAGAGGATTAACCTCTTAGGTTTTACAGTATAACATGCATGCTTTACTCCATATACAGACTAATTTTACTGTTGTGGGTTTAGTAACACTTTAACAGAGGGAAAAGGCTCTGTAGTCCTCAGCTATAACTTGGAACAATGCAACTGTAAGGACCTTCCACACAAGTGGACCAATAGGGTCCGCCTGCAAGTTTTTCAGGCAGACCTGCTTGGACCCTCCAGTCTCCTCTATGGAGTAGCGGGTGTTAATGAAGATTTGTCTGTTGACACTTGTCAACATCCAATCATATCTGCTCAAAAAAAAAGAAAGAAATCTGTTCCCCTTTGTCAATCAGATGGGCATCGGGTGTAGAGGCCCTGAAGTAGGTTATGCCATAATGTACTAGTATGCACAGCATATTAGCACATTAGGGTACACTAACCTGTCAGACTGAGCCCTCCAGCGCTGTGATCAATCTGGCAGAAATATCAGCACTATGAGGTTCTTAATCCGGCCCCTACTTCCCTGCTATGGGAAAAGCAGAGGGTTTCTTTAAGGTGGGAATGAGGCTCTTGAATTATGAAGGTACAGTTTCAATTATACATTCTTCATCCTGCAGAGGTCCTGCATAGAAGCAGCTGTATATACAGATTAAAAACAACCACCAAACAGCGCTAGAAACTGACAGGAATGAGGAGAGGCCGGGAGAGACCAACACTCGTCTCCAAGGTGCACACAAATATTAGTCAATAGCTGATCATTTTAGTGGTATTGGGTGGTGATCAGAATGTTATCTCTATTAGTTACTTCAAAAAGGACCTCCAGTAACTTTATACTTCGGCACTAGTATGTACAGTATCCGACATAATAGACATCACCAGTCACATACTTCGAAAAATTATTATTATACAGGATTCATATAGCGCCAACAGTTTGCGTAATGCTTTACAACATGGGGGCAGACAGTACAGGGACAATACAATACAGGAGAAAATCAGAGAGCCCCGCTCGTTAGAGCTTACAATCTAAAAGGGTCTAGTTGTTAGCTGTACTCAGGATAGGCTTCTCTGAAGAGAAACGTTTTTAGGGATCGCCTAAAAGTGGATAGAGTAGGAGACAGTTGGACAGATTGTGGAAGGGAATTCGAAAAGGAGAAGCTTGGGAGAAGTCCTGTAGGTGAGCACGGGAGGAGGGGACAAGGGAACTAGGAGAGCAGGTGGTCTTGGGAGGACCGAAGAAAACAAATTTGGTTGGTATTTGAGACTAGGTTAGTGATGTAGCTGGAGGCTAAGTTATGGATGACTTTGTAAGTAGTTCGTATTTTGAATTTAATTTGTTGGGTGAGTGGCAGCCAATGGAGGGATAGTAGAGAGGTAGAGCTCCACGATTAATCGTTAAGAATCAAAATCGCGATTCTTTTCCCTTCCCGATCTTCAAATCGGCATGTCGCGATTTTTTTCTATCAAGTGCAGAGAGTTTTCACAGCTTAAAAAATCCAGGCAGCCCGCCAAGTTTTATCACAACATCGCCATAAACAAAGTAACTTTTCTTCTTAGATCAAAGGAATTAACTTCTGTGTAGGTGAGGGAAGTTTAACCAATAAACCTTTTTTCTGGACCTTGCTGCTTACAAGTTAAAATCAATAAAATGGTGGTTGTTGCAATATTTTAGGTCACACTATTTGCGCAGCGGTCTTTTGAAACGCATTTTTTAAATACACCTTAATAATAATAATAATAAATAATAATAATAATAATAATAAAAAAAAAAAAAAAAAAAAAAAAAAACAGTAAAGTTAGTCCAATTTTTTTGTATAATGTGAAAGATGTTAAGCCGCGAGAATCGTGAGAATCATGATCTTTATTCTGAGCAAAAAAAAAAAAAAAAAGTGATTCTCATTTTAGCCAAAATCGTGCAGCTCTACAGAGAGAGGGGTAACAGACGCTGAGTGGTTTGTAAGGTGGATGTGTCTGGCAGCAGCATTCATGATGGGCTGAATAGGGGATAACCTATATAAAAGATAAGCCAATGAGGAGGGAGTTGCAGTAGTCGAAGCGAGAGATTACCAGAAAGTGGATTAGGAGCTTTGTGGTGTCATTGGTTGGGAAGAGGCGTATCTTGGAGATGTTGTGGAGGTTGAGGCGGCAAGCTTTGGAAAGTGATTGGATGTGGGTCCGAAAGGAGAGTTCAGAGTCCAGGATTTCACCTAGCACCCTGGCATGCGGGGATGGGATGATGGTTGTGCCACTGATCTCGACAGAGAAGTCATGGGAAGGGACACTTGGGGGAGGAAATATAAGCTTAGTTTTGGATAGATTGAGTTTGAGGAAGTGGTGCGACATCCAGACTTATATGAGATGTCAGTCTGTAAATTAGTATGGCGAGGAGACGGATGTTGTGAGCCGAGGGGTATAGAGATATAGGGGTAGAGAGATAGATTTGGGTTTCATCAGCGTAGAAAGGATATTGAAAGCCATAGGAGACCATCAGCTGACCCGGGGAAGAGGTGTAGATTGAGAAAAGGAGAGGTCCAAGAACAGAACCTTGGAGGACCCCGAGGGAGAAAGGAAGAAGAGGAAAGGAGGAAGTAGAATTGTAAGCGACACTGAAGGTGTGGTGGGAAAGGCAAGATGAGAGCCAACGAAGAGCACAGTCGTGGAGACCAAAGGAGTAAAAGTTTATTCAGGGGGAGAGGGTGGTCAATCTTAAAGGCAGCCCCAAGGTCCAGAAGGAGGAGTACAGAATAATGTCCATTGGTTTTTGCCGTTTGTAAATCATTTTTTGAGTTTTAGAAGAGCAGTGCCTGTGGAGTGGTGAGGGTGAAATCAAGACTGAAGGGGATCAAAAAGGTTATTCTTAAAACGAGGCGCTCACTTGTTTGTAGACCAGGCATTCAAGAAGTTTGAAGGCAAAGGGGAGCAAGGAGATGGGACTTAGGTTAAGGTGGGGTGCAAGGAAGGCTTTTTAAAGGGGTGTTCCGGGGGAAAAAAAAAAAAAAAAAAAAAAAAATGAAAAGCCAGCAGCTACACATACTGCAGCTGCTGGCTTTTAATAAATGGACACTTACCTTTCCTGCTGTCCCTCGATGTCGGCACCGGAGCGGATGTCTCCATCAGCTGTCGGGTGCTGCCGCCGCCATTGCGGGTAAGGTATCCCGGCAGTGTAGCCTTTCGGCTTCACGCCGGGAACCCTACTGTGCATGGGCGAGGCCCTGCTCCTCTCGCCTATTAACCCGGCGGCCAAAGGAGGAGGAGGGAGCCCCGCGGTGAAGTCACGGCGTGATCGAGCCGTACTTACGGAAGTGGGAAAGGATACCTGTCAAAGACAGGTATCCTGTCCCCCCTCCCCCCCCGAAAGGTGCCAATTGTGACACCAGAAGGGGGGAGGAATCCGATGAGCGGAAGTTCCACTTTAGGGTGGAGCTCCGCTTTAAGTATGGGGATGACTAGTGCATGTTTCAGAGAGTTGAAGAAGATGCCATAAGAGAGGGAGAGATTAAAGATGTGGGTTAGAGAGTATAGAATAGAGTTAGAGGGTGACCACTTGTGGGAATTTCAGAAGAGAGAAAGTAGGGTAGCCACCTTTTAAGATTAAAATGTCATCCTGCCAGTAGGAGGAAGCATTTCTTCAGTCTCCTCCAGACTGTAAACTTGTAACAAATAATAAGGCGAGGAGCTTCAGCAGGCACTGATAGGTGTCATAGGTTTGGAGCCAAAAACGTAAGCATCAGGATTTACACGATTGTGTCATCTGTCCAGGAAGAAGGTGACCCTGGATGATGCCCAAATAAAGATGGCACCGTCCTTCTGGAGAGAAAAGCACATGAAGGCAGGGAGAGTACAATGATCAGGAAAAAATACCCACTTAGTGTGCAAAAATAGATCTGATGATATGCCCACTTCAAGGATCAGAACAGTTTTGTAGGACCAAGACTCATCCGTCTCATCTAAGGCATATAGATGACCACACACACCAACTTAGACCTTTGGGGGTTTCAAAACGCACTAACACACTGAAAATTGTAAACGTAGTTATGTCAGTTTCCCAGATGACAGGCTTCCTAAACCTGAACATTTCATGACTCATACACAACCCCACCCCCCGTTTTTTTTTTAGTTTTCATCCGGTTGCCATGGGAACCAGACGTCATTTCTTCTCCTGTCTCCTCTTCTGTGGATATTACGGAGCGAGAAATTGGGACTCCTATTCCATCGCCCATTGAAAACAGCAAAACATCCTACAGGGAGGTGTGACGGTTATGCAAGACAGAGAGGCTGCGGAATTCTCGAGCTCTCGCTCAAATAAACTCTGTCGCCTCTGGCAACCAAGTGGTGACGTCTGCCTGACATCGATCGCACAAATTACACACTGGAAGGATGGAGCCCAGGAAATATGTAATTTTCTGAACATTTGAGAAAAATATAGCTAGATATAAAAGGAATCACGAATTGGGTCAATTGCCTCAACAGGATCTCTGTAAAATCACAAAGTGTCTGGATTATAGATTTTTTTTTTTTTTTTTTTTTATTACAGGTATTTATACAGTGCTGATAATTTACACAGCACTGTACATTCAACAGTCGCTGCCCCCCTGGGACCCTACAATTTAAGTTCCCTACCTCACATACATAGAAATACAAGGTCTAATTTACACAGGAGCCAATTAAACCTACATGTGTTTGGAGTGTTGGAGGAAACCAGAGTACCTGGAGGAAACCTATGCAACCACAGTGAGAACATGTAAACTCCATGCAGATGGGGTTCAAACTGAGGACCCCAGTACTGCAAGCCAGAAGTGCTACCACTAAGCCAGTGGGCAATAACTTTTTTTTTTTTTATAAAGAAGCAATGACAATTCAACGAATACAAATAAAAAAACTATAACAAAAAACAGCCCATCAATGCCCAAATCTAGAAACATAAGTGCTCTCCTGCAGGAGGATGGAAAAAGAAAAAAAATGGGGAGTTGTTCTGTAGTCCAGCAGGGGAGGGATGGCAACAACTAAGGCTTGGGATTTCAGTGCAGTGGTGTTGTCAGCTTAAAAACAGAAAGTTAGACGCTGGCTGGATTTCTGGCAGATTAACTGGAATTTTTCTGTACTTGCAGCATTTTTGAAAATACAAAAATGTACAGTTTCTTTTTTTTTTGCCCCGACATACACTTTAACCACTTGCCTACTGGGCACATTCACCCCCTTCCTGCCAGGCCAATTTTCAGCACCGTCATCCAAAACTGTACCCAGACAGCTTTCTTTTGGTGGGATTTAAATCACCGATTTTTTTTTTTTTTTTATTTAGCAAAAAATAAAAGACCGAAAATGTTTGAAAAAAATTAATAAAAAAAAAAAGTTTTAGTGGAGGTCATAAAATTTTGTAAATATTTTTTTGTTTAGCAAAAAAGACCAAAAATTTGGATCACAAAAACGTATTTCAGATTTTGTTATAAAAATTTGCAAACGGGTAGATTTTCTCCTTCACTGATGGGCACGGATAGGCTGCACTGATGAGGCAGTGATGGGCACTGATGAAAAAAAAAGCTGATAACTGGCTTGTTAATTTCATGATCAGCGGTCATTGGCCAACAGCTGATCACGTGGTAAAGGGCCTGCTGTGATTGGCCATTAAACCCAATCAGTGATCAGCCAAATCCCAATGATGTCCGTGTACGCACTCCTGGCATTTTAAGCCTGCGCCGTAGCCATCTTTTGGCTAGAACGTGGGCGCCAAGTAATTAAGTGACTTTGAACGTGGCATGGTTGTTGGTGCCAGACAGGCTGGTCTGAGTATTTCAAAGACTGCTGATCTACTGGGATTTTCATACACAATCATCTCTCAGGTTTACAGAGAATGGTCCAAAAAAAGAGAAAATATCCAGTTGGGTGGACAAAAATGCCTTGTTGATGTCAGAGGAGAATGGGCAGACTGGTTCGAGATGATAGAAAGGCAACAGTAACCAAATAACCACTCGTTACAACCAATGTATACAGAATACCATCTCTGAATGCACAACACATCAAACCTTGAAGCAGATGAGCTACAGCAGCAGAAGATCACACGAGTGCCACTCCTGTCAGCTAAGAACAGGAAACTGAGGCTACAATTCACACAGGATCAACAACAAGACACGAGAAACAGATGAAACTCCAGATGGTGATAATAAAAAAGTAAAATGAGCTAAATCAGAGAAAAAAACAAAAATAAAGTATTTGTCTCAATAAAAGCCACGTGCACATAAAAAAAGAAACTTAATCATTTTAATTGTTTGGGGTGTGTCTCTTTTAAAGCAAACTTGGCACTGGAATTGCCAATTCTGAACCTCATCAATATTCCTTACATTAATGACAGTCATGTTTGCCAACAAAAGCTTAGAGTTAAAAAAAAAAAAAAAAAAAAAAGTCCATTCCGCCAATGAACAGCAAGCCAAGAGAATGTTTCAGCTGCCCCGTGTACAAGTCACTACACCCACCTGCAGTGCGGGCGCCGCAGATGAAAGAACAAAAACAGCAGGTCGCAGGGTTGTTTTTCCTCTGGAAACATTCTGAACAAAATTGCGCATAAATAATTTTCAGCCCAACCCACGTGCACTCCGATCCATTTTATTTTTATTATTCAATACCCACAGCCATGGAGGCTGGCTCATAAATCAGAGGAGCTTCTACAGAGTTGGGCAAAGCTGGATACGCAGCAGCCGCCATATCGCCAGATGGGAATAAAAAAAAAAAATATATATAGATGAGAGGTAATCAATATGATAATCTTCAATCCACCTGTGGGGCTTCGCAAAGAAAACTTTCTTAAAGGGGAGGAAATATAAATAGAAGATGAGGAGTTTTATGAACGACAAACGCAGATCACATTCACTAGACCTTAAAGCCTCGCGCACACTGAACGTTTGCTCAGCTCCTCTGAACGCCTTTCTTCTTGGCAGGAGAAAAGCAGCTTTATATAAAAAAATAAAAAAAAATGGTAAAAGCTGCGTATTACACACACGTTTGCACGTAAATGCATTTTACTGGCCAGAATAATCATTGATTCTGCCCATTAAAATGCATCAATGCGCAAACGTGCCTAAACACATCTAGCGTTTATGCATGTTCTGCATTTTTTTTTTCTGCCCAAATGCTCCTCTCCTAAACAGGCTGACGGTGGACTTTACTGCCTGCAAACGTCCCCCTTCTAATATGCCTTTAAATGCCAATGAGTGCATGGCAACCTAGGCCAATGTAGAGATGTGTTTAATGATTGGGTTTACATCTACTAAGGCCTCATGCCAATTGGGCTTGAACGCAGTTTTTACAGTCATTTGGCGCTCCCCCCCTCCCCCCCCCCCCCCCGCGCTTGTAAACTTTATAGGCAGAAAAAAAAAGCGCCTGTAAAAAAAGTTACATTTTTTAAGCCCAATGGGCATGAGGCCTTGAAGTGTTACTAAACCCACAACAGTAAAAATCAGTCTGTATATGCAGTAACGCATGCTTGTTATACTCACTGTGGAACCTAAGGGGTTAATCCTCTGCATTGTTTAAAAAGGCAGTTTGATCCTCTTCTTCCACTGTCCTCCGATAACTTCCTGATAACAGAGTCTAAGGAGTCAGGCTGCACATGCCCAGTTTGGTGTGCATTGCTAGAGTTTTTTTTATTGCATGTGATCAGCACAGGGCCAATCAGCACTGTCCAGACAGAGGGTCAGGGGTCATGAAGCCCGATAGGACAATCGGGGGAGAAATGAAAACTCGACCTACAAGCTTTCAGCACACACAGCACATACACGATTGCTCCAAATGCTATATACTGCTGATGAGAAAAAGCTATTTATCAGTTTATATGCAACACAGGGCTGCACAGTGAAATGAGTTTATCGCAGTGATGGAAAAAGTTGTCTCTACTGACCAGCAACCAATCAGATTTACACTTTTCATTCTGTTATGCTGCAAGATAAAACAGCACTGCTTTTACCCAGGATGCTTTGCACCTTACAGCATTTTTTTTCCCACCCATAAGTCTGGAACCTCCAGAAGTCATTCTTGCTGGTGCCTGACCCTCACCTGCTCTAAAGATCTCAGTTTAAAGCCAGAGCGGACACGGGGAGGCTGGCATGATTGCGCTCCGACAAGCAGGTCACGCAAGATGCTTCCCGTTACCATAGACACTTATCTCCAGCATGTAAATAGCAGCTGAAGAGCTTCAAGTGCTCAGTGACTTGCAGTACAGCCGGCGTACAAGAAGAAGTGCAGTGCTTCGTATTAGAGAACAACTCAATACTGGCGGCAAATAAAAGGCTGATTTTATTTGTCACAAGTATGTGCTTGGAATGTACTTTACATTCAAAGGGACTCCATTCTTTTTATGTGTGCCAGCTGGAGAGATTCGCTGGTGACCACGGTCACCAATATAAAAAGTGAGGAAATACAACATTGTGAGTGGTCACTGGAACAGGAAAAAAGGGGAAATCTTTCAATGGGGACACCATACACTTTGTTTTTTTTTCCCATACAGCTTATAGAAAAATAAGTCTCCATCAAGTACCTTTGACAGAACCAGCAGAATTTTGATCAGTAAATGGCCAGCTTTAAAGAGGATTTTTTTTTAAATTTGAAAGATTGCCTCTGCTATTTGAACCAGGAAGCGATGGGAATTCTCCCGCAAAATGGGCTTTAACTAGGGGATACATCGATAAATGGTCTGCCAAAAATGATCAGCGGTTTGCCGACAAACAAAAAAAGGTGCCGGTGTTGGCCATCGATTTCACATCGATTTTGTCGCAATGATCAACAACGCAACACGGGTGCATTTGTCGCGTTTTTAATGCATTTCAACAGGGAGGTGCGTTACATCGCAACGGACCAGTGTGAAGACGTACATAGAATTTAAAGGGATTAATTTTTCTCGCAAAAGCACATAAAAAACAATTCAAAAATAAAAAATACACACATGCATACTTTATTTTATTTTTTTTAAAACTATCCATTTCGGTTACGGTTTTCAGCCAAATGCATCCTTTCAGTCCAGAATGTTCATTTCTGTGCACTACTAGCTTTACCAAATTCCCTGTCTAATTGACATTAGATACATTTTAAAGTGGGGAACACACTAAGGCATCATGCACACAGGACATTATATAAAAAAAGCCAGTAGCGTTAGCTGTAGAATTATTTCAGCGGTTTTCAGTGTATTTTGGCATTTTTTAGCAGAACAATACCCCCATAAAAGTTTATGGCACAAAAACGCAGATAAGTGCCAAATAGCTGCGTTTTTCAGCGTTTAAGCTTTTAAAATCACAGTTAGAGCATTTTTACAGCTGAAAAAAACTCTTAAAACCCACTTGTTCCGTTTTTTTTTTCCCCAGCCAGAAAACGCCCCTGCCAAAAAACGCTGATAACACGCTTGGACACATAGGATAACATGCTGAGTAGTTTACTGGCTGCAGGAAAAAAAAATGCCTGAAGCCAAACACAGCAGCTGTAAAAACGTCCAGTGTGCATGAGG
Organism: Lithobates sylvaticus; assembly: GCA_028564925.1. Taxonomy (NCBI): domain Eukaryota; kingdom Metazoa; phylum Chordata; class Amphibia; order Anura; family Ranidae; genus Lithobates; species Lithobates sylvaticus. Next base: position 153,075,201 of record CM053029.1, on the reverse strand, counting down.
CCTAAAAATCGGGGCAAATATCCTTCCGATTTTTCTCCTCGTTTCACAGCAAGTCGCAAGGAAGAAAAGAATGTACGAAAATTCTCGTACGACAAAGGCTTTTTTTTTTTTTCTTTTTATTTGTCGTTTATGGATTCTGATTCATTCTGTTCCCGTACAAGAAAAATTTGGGATTTTGTCCCGAATGAAAATTTTAAATCGGATGTCAAAAGTTGTGTACACACTAGATAAAAATCGATTGTGCCTAGTATGGAATTTTTCCTTACTTTTTTCTCAGTGTGTACAGGGCTTAAAAAGGGGTTGTGACCCCTCAAGGTTTTTCACCTTAATGCATTAAGGTGAAAAACCTCCTGTGGTGCAGGAGCCCCCCCCCCCCCCTTACTTGAATCCGGTCTTTCCAGTGACGGAGACGAGCACACCAGCCACTGTTTTGGGTCCCGATTGGATAGATTGATAGCAGCATAGCCATTGGCTCCTGCTGCTGTCAATCAAATCCAATGACGCAGGAGCTGGGGGGCGGGGGCTGAGTCCTGCTGTCTGTCAATGGACGCAGCAGCAGGACATGGGTGCGGCGCCAACACGGGTGCCCGGAGGGAGAGCGGTTCGCCAACGGGGCACTTGAGAAAAGGAGAAGGAGCCAGGAGCGCCGCTGACTGACCCCAGAAGAGGAGGATCGGGGCCATTCTATGCAAAACCAACTGCACAGAGGTGGTAAGTATGACTTTTAAACAAACCTTTACATATTCTTTAAATCTGGACGCTGCACTTGTGCCTCCAGGATGCACTAAAAACGCCAGGACTGGACGCACAGGGGCTTAACGCCTAGTGTGCAAACAGGCCTTATGATAAACCGAGTGATGGCGCACAATAGGCATGCAAATGTTTAGATTTTTGGAACATCTCATGTATTTAGTGAAATTACCATTTGCTCTATTGAACAATTTTAGCAAAAAACGCGAAATGACCGAGGAAGCCTTCCATTTCTAAGCAGCTCATACATAAAAAAAATAAATAAATAAAAAAAAGCAAGGAAATTCTACCATCCACACATTCAATGTTCATGGGGGGAAATCCTTCCCGATGAGCCATTGTGATCTGACAGCGGGGAGACCCCCCCCCCCCCCCCCCCATCATCAGAATACACCGATCAGTATTGCAGGCTATAGCCAGATCATGGCAAAAAGTTTTTAACAAGCTGGTTGTAGATCGACTTCTGTACCTGTAGCCTGCCCCAATCCCTGCGGAACCGGACACATTTTGATCCATGTATGGCCGGCTTTACATGAAAGCAGTGGGTATGAAAGCTTTGTCTTTTTTTTTTTTTTTTTTTTTTTTAGAGGGGGGGGGGGGGGGGGGGGGTAATTCAGTAATTAGTGTGCAAAGATCTTTAATTCGATCGGAGAATCAATACAAGGCTGTGTTTGCAGACATCAGAGAAGTGACAATTGAGGAGGGGAAGGGGATCAGCAAACTAAGTTGAATTGACCACAAACTCTCTTGCTCGGCTAATTACTGTTTACACTGGCTCCACTCAGTCAAAATGCCCACTCAGCACTTCTGGGGGATATTTAACGTGTGGGGTGGGGTGGGGGGGGGGGGAGGGGCAGAGCCGCAGGCAATTCCTAACTTTTAATCTGAGCCATAAATAGAAACATAATTCACATTGCATGAGACAGATTATAAACATGTTTATGTAAGAGAGCGAACAGCTGACACTCGCTGAATACGATAATCACAAGGTGCCGCAATACTGTACAGCAAGCTCCAAACACGAAAAAAAAATGTGTTGGATGCAAATAGCTTATGGGGGGATTGTTAGTAAAATGAAGTGTCTAGTGACAGGGTCTCTTTACAGTATTACTAAACCCAGGACTCTGCATTCACTATATCCGGTTCCCCACAGTACACAGGAGCATAGAAATGTAATTATTTTAGTAAATATAAACTGCTAAATACCCTTTGTCAGCAGTATATAGCAGTCTTGGGACTCCTATCAGTGTCTGGGTAAAGCTTGTAGAAGTTTTCACTCTACTCTGTCCTATGAAGCTGCAGGACTCCTGACCCTATCTGGGCAGTGCTAATTGGCCCTGTGCTGATCACATGCACCCTCCCAAGAAAAAAATAAAAAACTCGCAGTATACACCAATCTGAGCATGTGCAGAGTGCCCCCAATGCTCTGTTCCATCAGGAGATGGATTAGGGACAGATCAGAAGAGACAGGATCAAACAGCCTTTTTACACCCCTTAGGTTTCACAGAGAGTATAACAAGAATACTTTACTGCATATACAGACTGATTTTACTGTTGTGGGTTTAGTAACACTTTAAGGTCTCGTTCACACAGCGAAAACCACGTTTGCCCGCACGCGGATGGTGTTCCATGCAGTCCCAATCATGTCAATTGGGACACAGCCACTGCTCTCTATTTAAAAGTTGTGCGGGTGTATGGCCTCCAATGTACGCTGCCTTTGCAAGGAACAACTCTGCATCCCAGAGCGGGCAAACACAACCCTTGTACAAGTGTATGCTGTAGTAAGCCCGTGTGAACGAGGCCCAATAGGTCAACTTCATATGAATATTCATTTTAATATGAAGTTGACCTATCATTTTAAGTCTGCTGCTTTCATTAAAATACCGTGATCCTACCATAAAGATCTTTGCTCAGGTATGTCCTGTTATTGGGGGGGGGGGGGGGGCAACGTGTTCCTGCATCATCACCCTCTAAAACAAGATTCTGAAGACCACTGCAAGTGGCAGTTCAAATACAAATTACACAGGCATTGCCCTGAGACATGCCATGGAGTTGGAGGGCATATAGAGACAGGAAGTGGTTCCAAAAAGGCAACAAGAGATCAGCTGCTACAGACTGAAATAGGTGAAATCCAGCAATTTCCCCCCCAAAAAAACGACAGTTTATGATGCTTTACACTTCAGTTGGGGATTACATTTAATTTTTTCCCAATGCTAAACTTCCAAAAAATGGATCCTACAAAAGCAGACTGGTGACAACAAACAGAACTCCATTTCCTCTGGCACAGTTCTTAAACTGGTTGTAAACCTCAGACAGGAAATATGAGCAAAGAATAGCGTGTACTTGTCCAGAGCACCAAGTGTCATTTCTGTCTGCGGCTTCGTTCCTCTGATATCACTTCTGACAAGTTTTTCTGACACCAAGAGAAAAATGGTGAATGGGGGGGGACCTCCAGCTATTTGACAGCCTCAGCTCTATTTCTCTGTTCCTGTGTAAAGGAGGGTGTATCCTTCCAATCAGAGCTCTCCTCCGCTCTGAGGAGCGTCATTTTAGCTCTCCGCCCTCTGACAGCTCAGACCAGCTTTAAAAATTCTGTACTCTGAACAGATGTAAAAGACTGCAAATAAACAGGTACAACTTATGTAGGAGGATTTGTTTAATCTCTGTATCACCTGTGATCACTTCACTAGGTACAGTTGTGCTCATAAGTTTACATACCCTGGCAGAATTTATGATTTCTTGGCCATTTTTCAGAGAATATGAATAACACAAAAACATTTTTCACTCATGGTTAGTGTTTGGCTGAAGCCATTTATTATCAGTCAACTGTTTACTCTTTTTAAGTCATAATGGCAACCGAAACTACCCAAATGACCCTGATCAAAAAAGTTTACATACCCTGGTGATTTTGGCCTGATAACATGCACACAAGTTGACACAAAGGGGTTTGAATGGCTATTAAAAAAGGTAACCATCCTCACCTGTGATCTGTTTGCTTGTAATTAGTGTGTGTGTATAAAAGGTCAATGAGTTTCTGGACTCCTGACAGACCCTTGCATCTTTCATCCAGTGCTGCACTGACGTTTCTGGATTCTGAGTCATGGGGAAAGCAAAAGAATTGTCAAAGGATCTGCGGGAAAAGGTAGTTAAACTGTATAAAACAGGAAAGGGATATAAAAAATAAAAAAAGATATCCAAGGAATTGAGAATGCCAATCGGCAGTGTTTATACTCTAAGAAGTGGAAAATGAGGGGTTCTGTTGAAACCAAACCGCGGTCAGGTAGACCAACTAAAATTTCAGCCACAACTGCCAGGAAAATTGTTCGGGATGCAAAGAAAAACCCACAAATAACTTCAGGTGAAATACAGGACTCTCTGAAAACATGTGGTGTGGCTGTTTCAAGATGCACAATAAGGAGGCACTTGAAGAAAAATGGGCTGCATGGTCGAGTCGCCAGAAGAAAGCCATTACTACGCAAATGCCACAAAGTATCTCGCTTACAATACGACAAACAGCACAGAGTCAATACTCAAACCTTCTGGCACAAAGTCATTTGGAGTGACGAGACCAAAATTGAGCTTTTTGGCCACAACCATAAACGCTACATTTGGAGAGGAGTCAACAATGCCTATGATGAAAGGTACACCATTCCTACTGTGAAACACGGAGGTGGATCGCTGATGTTTGGGGGATGTGTGAGCTACAAAAAAGGCACAGGAAATTTGGTCAAAATTGTTGGCAATATGAATGCAGTATGTTATCAAAAAATACTGGAGGAACATTTGCATTCATCAGTCAGGAAGCTGCGCATGGGACGTACTTGGACATTCCAACATGACAATGATCCAAAACACAAGGCCAAGTCAACCTTTCATTGGCTACATCAGAATAAAGTGAAGGTTCTGGAGTGGCCATCTCAGTCCTCTGACCTCAATATCAATGAGGCACTCTGGGGAGAACTCAAAACGTGCAGTTCATGCAAGACAGCCCAAGAATTTCCAGGAACTGGAGGCTTTTTGCCAAGATGAATGGGCAGCTTTACCATCTGAGAAGATAAAGAGCCTCATCCACAAATACCACAAAAAACTTCAAGCTGTCATTGATGTTAAAGGGGGGCGATACACAGTATTAAGAACTGGACTATGTAAACTTTTGATCAGGGTCATTTGGGTAGTTTCTGTTGTCATTATGACTTAAGAGTAAACACAGTTAATTGATAATAAATGGCTTCAGCCAAACACTAACCATGAGTGAAAGAAAAGTTTGTGTTATTTATATTCTCCGAAAAATGGCCAAGAATTCAAATTCTGCCAGGGTATGTAAACTTTTGGAGCACAACTGTATATGTGAGGGTTTACCACCACTTTAAGTGCAGTAAAAATGCATCAATACCGCACAAGTTTGAACGACCCTGACTATTTTCCAGTCAAAAACAACTCAATCTGCTCAACAAAACCGAAGGCATTAATTCCCCACAAGCTCCACCGCCTATCAGGAGCTATAATTAAACAGGCCCAAAATTCCCGAAAACAATAGCAATGACTCACACGCTATTCAGATTTCTGTAGAAGACGCCATCTGGGGAAAATATCAGTGAAGAAGGCACTTCAAGTTTCACTAAGCAACAAAATAGGCAATAAGATAATGGCGGTATTAATAACCCCCTATCGCCAGCACAGATAAGCCCAAATTCCCGGCACTTCAAATATCGCCTCCTCCTGGAGTCCGACAAAGGCGGAATTTTGGATGGCACGTCTTTAAGGAGCTAAATGAAGTTTATTGTTCCAAGGTTATACAAGCAAAACGTAATACATCAAGACAAGAAAATTATTTCCCGCACTTTCATGCGTGTTCAAGTTACAATACCCTCAGTCAGGGGTCAAGTCCTGGGGAAAAAAGTGTGGGAACTCCCACCCAAGATCCACTCCCCCACCAAAAAAAAAAAAAATGATACGCTCATATACACGAACGCTTCAAAAGTGGTATTTTTCATCCAATGCATTGTGTGTATGAAGCTTAACTGTTATAACATAAAAAAAGAACAATCCTCAATAAACATAAATACGGTAATTCTCTGAATAATCAGCATTCATTCAATTGTGCTTCCATGCAAATGTGAACGTTGCATTGGTGAATTTTATTTTGTATATAGAGTGTTTCTGTGGTGAGTTTACACTTTTCATTGAACAGAGTTTGGATAACACAGGGTTCAACGGAAAGGTCATAAATGAACTGCACATTATCTGGACAGAATGCTTGGAGAGATAGTGATGTGTTCCTGCTTAGGAGATGTATGTTAGCTTGGGGGGGCTGCAAAACTCTGCAGGGCTCCAACACACACTCGCTGCTATTCCAACCCTTCACATATTTCCACATAAACTTCCCGCCTGGCATTAAACTTTGCCAGGTATTGTGCTCAGCTTACCACCCCAAACTGATGTTCCTCCCTCAGCTCACCTCTCTCCCTGCATGTCCTGTGAGCAGAATAGCTGCGCTCCTCCTCTGGGTTCTCTCATCATATGGCACTGAACATAGAGGAGGGGGGATTTAGTTGGACACACAGAGCAAGTATGCAGGAGACTGGGGGATGAGGAGACAGAAAATCAGGAGGGGACGGCAGGGAGGAGCGCATCACGAGAGGTCTGACTAAACACAATCTCTTAGCAGCAGGGACCTTAGCTACCCGTCAGCTAGCTGTGATTTACAGGTAGATCGAAGCGGAAGCTGTCATGGGGCCCCTACTGGCAATGCCTGAATGGTCAGTCCACCCCTGGTGTGCGTCACTTACTATTGCGAGCTGTGTCGGCGGCTGCTGATGTAGCACCTGCCACACAGCTTGCCTACTTCAAAGTCTTGCAGGACACAGCTGCTAAAGGGAACTGAGTTCCTGTTGTGGAAAAAGTACAGGAACTCAGTTCCCATGAGTTCCTGCAGGACTTGAGCCCTGCCCTCAGTCCAAAACCAGAAAAATCTGAGCAAGCAGAACTCCAGGCACACAGTATATAGAGTTTAAAAACAAAACAAAAAAACAAAAAAAAGGTAAACTGTCCATAGCCTGCAATGAACAGGCTCTGGGGTCTTCTCTCCCCAAGTGATAAGATTTCAGCATTGGAACTTGCAGGTCACAGCAAATTGACAACAAAAGAGCATCACCACACTAATGAGGTCATCACTCCTCTCCTCCTCCTGTCAACAAGCTGCCTGTGTTAAACAGCCCAGCGCTATGCAGTAGACCCTGACTCGGCTGCCAGTACTGACCTTTCCTCTGCCTTGTCTATTGACAAATGTATGTGTGTATATATCCTACTATTTCTTAGCCCTGATGAAGGGGGGGGGGGGGGGGCAGCAAGCACCTGAAACGCATCAGATTTCAGCGCCCTCCCAGTTGGACAACCGCACTGTAGCCATCTTTTGGCTACAGCACGGTCATGAAGTTGTTATGAAGCCTGAGCAAATGCCCTGTGCGCAGATTTTCTATTTGTTTTAAAGGGGCCCAGAAGAACAATGGCTCAGTAGTACTCCCATTCAGCAGACCACCCACTCAGTAACTCCCCCAGCTCTACTGACACCCCGCTCAAAAGTAGCCCCCCAGCTCTGCTGATCCCCTGCTCAATAGTAACCCCCAGCTCTGCCAATTCCCCCTGCTCCACAGTAACCCCCAGCTCTGCCAACTCCCCCCGCTCCATAGTAACCCCCAGCTCTGCCAATTCCCCCCGCTCCATAGTAACCCCCCAGCTCTGATGATCCTTTGGTCCTCCTCTTTGGTCCTCGCTCACCTCCCGCTATATTGCCTTCCTGCTGCGCACCACATGTGACATCTGATAATTTCTTCTGCTCCGGTCCCTCCGCTCTTCTGATCCTCTGGCGCTCAGTCTTCTCTCTCTGGTCCCCACTCACCTTCTGCTATAGTGTTCCCAGGTTGCACACCAGGTGTGCCGTCTGCTAGCTGCTCCACCCCAGTCCAGACTCTGTCCACCTTCCTGCTGCTCCACACTGCACACCAGATGTGATGTCTGAACCAGACATGAAGTGAAAGTGACTGCTGAGGACATCTTTCCGGTTGGGTCACTTATGAGATATCCCAGGATGCACTGGGAAATCCAACATCTGCAATACCTCCAAAACAACATGAAGCTAGCTCGGAATAAAAGCCTCTTAAAAGCTGCAGGTGTGGTTAGCGAGTTTTGTCATAGATTTCTACGGAGCCTTTGGAGAAGCTTTGAAGTACCAACAAATCGAGATTGGGTATACTTTTTGAAGTGAAGCAAACCAAAACACAAGGTGTTAACAGGACTGTAAGCTCACCATTTTATTTAGGGACAGGGGCTTTGACTGGCATTCCAAGCCCTTAAAAAAAAAAAAAAAAAAAAAAAGAAGTGTTAAATGCCACATTTTGAAGCAAATGTAAATGAGCTTCAAGCGTATTATCCCTCCTGTTTTGGGTCCAGGACTATATAAATACTTCTATTCTTTATACAGAGGCCATCAGAAAGCTTATTTTGGCAGGAGAAAGCTGTAGTTGTGTTTTGAGGCATCCCTCAGACATGGACAGCAGTACATATACTGGATGCAATATATATTCATCTCATTACAAAGCTCTGTAAAAAGGTGGATAATGATCTCCTTATTCTGGGCGGAACATATGTCTCAGGCACACAGGCTATGCGGCAGCTAGTGATTTTAAACCCAAGAATAGAACGGAGCGGCGAGCACACTGCAGCGTGCCGGGGAGAATAAACTCAGAGCAGATGTTACAGAGCTCCGTGCTGCATGGAATCCTGGGAATAGGACAATGCGTCTCCTGGCGCAATGAAACTTTACACAGCCCATGACTTTGCCATTAAAGGACGCCTGGAACCCCAAAGCAAAAATAAAGGATATGAATTAGAAGTTGGATTATATGAGAGCTGCTAAAACGTTCAAATATATACAGTATCTCACAAAAGTGAGTACACCCCTCACATTTTTATAAATATTTTATCTTTTCATGGGACAACACTGAAGAAAGACACTTGGATCCAATGTAAAGTAGTGAGTGTACAGCTTGTATAACAGTACATTTGCTGTCCCCTCAAAATAACTCACACAGCAATTAATGTCTAAACTGCCGGCAACAAAAGTAAGTACACCCCTAAGTAAAAATGCCCAAATTGGCCATTTTCCCTCCCCAGTGTCATGTGACTCGTTAGTGTCTCAGGTGTGAATGGGGAGCAGGTGTGTTAAATTTGGTGTCATCGCTCTCACACTGGTCACTGGAAGTACAAGATGGTACGTCATGGCAAATAACTCTGAAAAAAATAGCTTTTGCTCTACATAAAGATGACCTAGGCTATAAGAAGTTTGCCAAGGCCCTGAAACTGAGCTGCAGCACAGTGGCCAAGACCATACAGCAGTGTAACAAGACAGGTTCCACTCAGAAGAGGTGTCACCATGGTCGACCAAAGAAGTCAAGTGCACGTGTTCAGTGTCATATCCAGAGGTTGTCTTTGGGAGACATAGGAGTGCTGCCAGCATTGCTGCAGAGGTTGAAGGGGTGGGGGGGGGGGCGGTGGTAGTCAGCCTGTCAGTGCTCAGACCATACGCCACACACTGCATCAAATTGGTCTACATGGCTGTCATCCCAAAAGCAAGCCTATTCTAAAGATAATGCACAAAAATACAATAAGAAAAAAATAAAAATGAACGTGTGCCGTCGAGCTCGCGTGCAGAAGTGAACACATACTTGAGTAGCGCCCGCATATGAACAACTCTCAAAAAAATTCTACAGGTTGCATGTTTTGAGTTAAAACGTCGCCTATGGAGATTAAGGGTAAAAGTTTGTCGCCATTCCACGAGCAGGCGCAATTTTGACCGCTGCACAAATACGGTGTGACAAGGTATTACAACAGCCATTTTATTCTCTAGGGTGTGTAAACAACAAGTTTGAAGAAAAGACCTGGTCCTTAAGTGGTTTAAGTGTCAATAAAGGCCAAGTATTCTTAAAAATGTGGACAAAATGCCTGTGCAGTTTTGTGTTCACAAATGTCTGACACATCAGCCCCCACTGCAGCCTCTCACCCTATGACTTTGTACTAAAGTACTAGAGTTAAGAGATTTTAATTTAAAAAAAAAAATAAAAATAGAAAGCAGCAAAGCCAGAAATCTCCATTACTCAGTGACAACAGCAAGAATATAAAAAGTAAAAAACGAAACTTTTGCTTTACAGCAAGAGGAGTTAACCATTTTATGGTGACTGAAGGAACTCTCCAGACCTTGCCAACGGCCTCTGTCCTGGATGCGACCCTCCCTTGAGGTAACCCTGGTTTATTATCCTCTTACCTGGAAGTTCTGCTTGATGCGTTTTGTCATCAATACATGACATCCTTAGAACGTCCGGTGTGTCACTTCCGGTCTGTAGGTGGAATGCATGCTGGTGTCTAGGCGGTATCCATCCTGCTTAGGAGACTTCAGACCAATGTTACCAATAGTATGTGGTTTTGAAGCGGATTTCAATCTTTTTTTTGATAATAAAATTCCAAGCGGTTTTATACTAGGCGAGGACTTTTCTTATTTCATAAACCACTTCTGCCTATTAAATAATGAGGATAATAGACCAGGACTACAGTACATGGAGAAGAGGATCAAATCCAGGAGAGGCCCTTCAGTGACCATAAAAGCAAATTTTGGACTCCTCTTGCTGTACAGTAAGTGTGTCATTGGAATCTGGTGAGTGCAGATTATTGGAATCTGGTGAGTGCAGATGATATCTCATGAGCACACAGTGGAATAGTACTAAGAGGGTCAGATTCAGGGCTGAAGCACAGGCAATCTTTCTTCACATATTTAAAGGACTTTTTTCACTCCATTTATGTGTGGACTATTTTTTTTATACATTAGTATTCGGCACCAGAAGTTTTTTTGTTTTGCATAGAACAGAAATTGTATAGGATTATTGAAATGAGCACATATATAGCTTGGCATGTATCGAGGATCATAGCAAGTGCTGTTTAGAACGAATATTTTACGGTTTTGAGCTCTAGTTTAGAGGTATTAGACAGCAGCTGAAACCTCTACTATTAGAGTGACACAGGGGCACGGGTGTTCATTTTGTAAATAACTTTTACTTTCTTTCAATCATTCCTCCATACCGCAGAAGGCTACATATGTACCAGTTTTGCTTTAGAGAAAAAATATTTCCAGTAATGGCATACGAGTTGCATCCCTGGGTGGAACAGAGATGGGTGATTGACAGCTTGCAGTATCTGCAGTGCCTGATAGAGGACGAGAAGCCGTGCATTGCAGATAAGGCAGAAGGGAACAATGAGTCAGTGATGGTCTATTCTACACAGCGGCAGCTATAAACAGGACAGATAGAGGGGAGGAAATCTGGACAGGGAGATCAGGAATTTAAAGTGGCGTTCCACCCACATCATTGATTTTTAGTTATTTATTTCTATTACTATTACTCCTGCATAATGCACATCAAGAAATTCTTATTACCAGCGCTGCCTTTACGATATATTTATCTTAAAAAATACCTTAGGATTTTTCCTTCTTGTGGATTCCCATCTTACTTGTGGGCAGGAGAAGCCCGCAAGCATATTCTTCCGGGATACGGCTCCCAGCATGCACCGCCAGTTCTCGCACATGCGCAGTAATATCATGTAGCGGCGCTGTAAACTATACAGGTTGCCATCACAACGGGTGGCGGTGTCAGACGTGCCCGCCCCATTGTGATGGCAACGAAGCCCTCGGCGCTGCCCACTGACTCCTAGGAAATGATTATACACATCTCCCAGGAGCAGTAGCTTTAATTCATGTTCAGATCCAACAACAAAATGTTCTGCATTAACTGGGAAAATAAGGTACTGGAGTCTACAGTAAAAATTCAGTGCAAGTAAAATGGCTTTGTGAGTGCTCGTGTGTGTATTTTAAGCTATGATTAAGCACTGTTTGTAGTGCGAAACGCATCAGTTCCCCTGTCCGTTCTGCTGTGGCATGTACTTTTGATTTTTGAATAAAAGGCAACTTTTTCAGAGTGTGGCTGTCCAGAACTACTTCCTATTTATTGTGTGCGCTTGCGTATTATATTTATATGCACCAATCAGCCATAATTTTATGACCACTGACAAGTGAATCATCCTTAAAATAGCATCATGAAAGTTGTGGGAAATATTAGGCAGCGAGTAAACATGTCCTCCCTGTAGTTAATGTGTTGAAAGCAGAATAAATGGGCATCGCAGTTTGCGGTATATGGGGGCTGTGTAGCGCAGACTAGTCAGGATGCCCATTCTGACCCATGTCCACAGCCAAAAGCGCCTCCAACAACAATGTACGCATCAGAACTGGAACATGGGGCAATGGAAGAAGGTGGCCTGTTCCAATGAATCACATTTTTACATCAAGTGGATAGCCGGGTATGAGTGTCACTTACCTGGGGAAGAGATAGCACTAGGATGCAGTATGGGAGGACAAGCTAGTGAAGGAAGTGTAATGCTTTGGACAATGTTCTGCCATTCTTGTGGATGTTACGAGACATACCGCCTACCTAAACAGAGTTGCTGACCAAAGAGTATTCCCTGATGGCAGTGGCCTCTTTCAGCAGGATGTGCCCCGCCGCACTGCAAAAATGATTCAAGAATGGTTTGAGGTGATCCATGAAGGCCCCACCTCACAGGACTTAAAGGATCTGCTACCAATGGCTTGGTGCCAGTTACCACAGCATACCTTCAGAGACCTAGTGGTGTCCATGCCATGATGGGGCAGAGCTGTTTCGACAGCAAAAGAGGGGCCAAAATTACTTGGGTGGTTATAAAAAGTTATGGAATAAAATTATATATATATACACACACACACACACTTTCACCCCCAGAAAGTTAAAAGCCCAGTTAAACTCAAAGAAATAGATAAGTAGTCAGAAAGTTCTTCTGTATAGCAGAGTATCCACTATGGCACAGTCCAATAAAGCTCAAGCACGCTTCCCCTGTGACCTAACAGTCGCGATCAGGCATGCTCCTCCCCTTTTCCATGGCTGTACAAGGACACTTGTGATGCTGGGTGTGGCCATTACTCAGCTCTGCCAGCTTAGAACATGAGAGCAAGAATTGTATTTCCATTAACCCAGAAGACTGGGGCCATCTAGTGGCAGAAAGGAATTACTGCCAAGGACAGCACCAAAGAGGTACCAAGTACTGCAGATATTTTGTCTAGTTTTACAACTTGTGGGGCTCAGAGTTGGGCTGTGAGGCTGAAGTGCACAGAAAGTAGCCAGAAGTCGTTCTGATGGTTAGAAGTCAGAGAGGCTCAGGTTAACTGAATGGTTGGCAGGTCAGTCTTAGAAAAAAATAAAAAGAAATATAAAAAGAACCTATAGGAAATATCTAAAGTCAAAATCAGGAATGCAAGCACCTACAAGAATTCCCAAACAAAAGGGAAACCCAGTTTGCTTGGTTTAATAATCAGTGCAGAGTGTCCATCCCTGGAGCCCCCAAGGGATAGGCAAGTTCCAAAGACAACCAAGAGGAGATCTCACCATAGTAAAAAAAGGAAATAATCTCTCTTCTCATTGTGCGAAGATGAAGCTTCCCAACAGAACATGGCCTCAAAGTGGAACTGAAGGGGAAAGAAATTAGAAGTAGAATTGGGACCAGACAGGCTTTTCAATGAAGAAGAGCCATGCAACGGCACTGCACATGTGCACCTCAGTTTACATTCCAGCACCCTGCCCATGCTGGCCAATCAAATGGCCAAAGACCAGCCCTAGGAGAACCTGGGGAAAGATGGCAATGTTGGTAAGGGACCCTGCAGGCATCGGACCATAAAGCTTAAATAAAAGGACAAATGCTAATTTAAGCTCCTAACTGCTCCTTACTCTGAAAAACAAAAAAACATTAAAAATATATATATATATATATATTTTTATATATTTTTTTGCTTTAGATCTACTTTAAAATACGTAGTCAGCAGCTAAAAGAACGAACCCGGACATTATGTTTCCTTTGAAAAGCTCCCTTTAGAAGGTAATTGTGCTATAATCAGTAAACATTTCCCCGGGAGACCATTGGCACATGACACTATTTAACCTCCCGCTGTGACAGCTACAGAGGGCAGCGCTCAAAGCTGCGGGGATTAGCTAATGCTCACATGGGTCCTAGTACTGATTCATGTGAAGTGCCATTTTTAATGACAGGTCCACTCTCCCATGTCACATGCAGGGCAGATCATGTTGGAAAGTCTAGAATATGCATGCGTCTTCACTCCTAAACTGGGGTGTGCCAGAATATATTAACATCTATAAGTCAGAGTTGTTTGCACAGCTAATGCAAATGATTTGGAGGCTGACCGTCACAGGGGCAAGGAGCAATATCTTAGCCTGTAGACTGAACTGCATTTCTGCCACCAGTATCACCCCGGATGATGGATTTGGGTAAAGCTGAACTCTGGGATAAGAAAATATAGTCTAAATGCAAGAGTCCTGTGTATTCTTCCTTGAATCTTGATGTGCTTTGTGTATTTCTTCCAAATTTGTACAGTGTCCAATGTGAAACTGTCCCTCTGAGCAGAAGTTTCCTCCAATAAAGACCAGTCACTTCTGACGTCTCTCCTTGTGCAGGGTGACTGGTCTCGTCTCCGCCCATTCTGTAGTTTTCTGCAGGCAGCCTGTAGTGGGTGGAGCCTACAGGGTCCCTCCAACAGATCTCCTTTCTCTACATCAAAAGCATGTCACTTATTTTACAAGGGAATATCTGGGTTGATGAACGCATATGATACATGCAAGGTGGATTCATATCCTCTGTGGCTATACAGAAATAGATTTCAATACGGGCTTCGGGTTTTAGGGCCGGTTCACACCATAGAAATGCAGTCCAGATGCATTCCGGTGCATTTTCTCTCTTTTTTTTTAATATATATAAAAAAACACAACACACACACACTTGTGGGCTGGCTTAGCAACACTGTGTAGAATTCTGCTGCCAGTTTTTTTGGGCATCTAATGGGCACATTTTGCGCACTGTGTTCTCTCGCAGAACTCTGTCAGAGCCTTAGTAAAAGGACACTGCGGATTGTACGGGGATAGGACACAATCAGGTACAAAGGGTGAATATGCCATTAAAGTCAGATTTGTTAATTAACTTTAAACACCACTCAGCACGGAGGCCGGTTCCGGCAAGGACACAGAAAGTCACATTATCATACGACTTAAACATTCCATATACCTTACACAGCCTTCCTGCCTATGTTCTTTTATACAAAGAATGAGTGTTCAAGCCAAATAAGAGTAAAGCCCAGAACAAAAAAGTCAGATTGCAGCTTACCAGGCAGTAGATGCAATGGCTGCATTCGTGTTTTAAACAAAACAAAAAAAAAAAACCTTTATCGCCATTTTCACCTGGTAATTCTGTCAGTAACACTTCCAGTCCTAGGATGACAACCCTCACCGTACTGCATCTATGAATGAGCGTTGTTGACACCCCAGCACCCAGCACAGGACTACAGATCACCTTCCAGTCTCTGCACCATAGAAGGGAGTTGCTCTGTAGTCCTCAGCGATAGCCAGGAACAATGCAACTGATAGAGTGCCGCACAGACAGTTTTCAGCGTACAAGATTTCTGGCAGGATCAGCAGATATTGACGTATCAGATATAACACTTTCATTAGGAAGGCTCCGTTCACACCTGAGCGTAGTGCAAACGACAGTTGCTGCACTGCGTTTTTTTTTAGCTTTTTTTAAAACTTGTTGTTGCACTTTTTTTGGAGCAACACCATTCAAAAATGTTCCAAAGAAGCTCATGTACCAAATCTTGGCACAAAGCCAGGAGCGTTGCGATTTTTGCATGTTTTGTCGCTCAACAATTGCAGCAGAAAAAAAAAAAAAAAATGAACCGCGTTTGAGGTGCCATGAAGAAATCATGGCATTGCAAACACATCCCATGTTTTGTCATGTTTCTGGAATCGCGGGCAGAATTGCACGATTCCACTATGCTCAAGTGTCAATGGAGCCTAAAAGCAGGCCAGTGGGCTGAGCACGAAAAGAAAAAAAAAAAAAAAAAAAGGGAACGGATTTTCCCATCCACACAAGCGATTTGGATGGAGGATTCCTCCCTGTTGTGCTGGTGTATTCTTGCAGCAGGGCTGCTGTCAGAATACACAGGTCAACGCTGCAGCTGATTGGCTGAAGTTGCTGATTGAATGAAAGTTTAACAGTCCACTTAAAAAAAAAAAAAAAAAAAAAAAAAAAAAAATTGGAATGGACAAAATATTGCACAAAAACAACCAAATTCTGATCTATCCATCTATGGAGCTATGGAGCTCATAATAGACTAAAAGGGTAGCAAATATGAGAATAATAAAAAAAAAAAAAAAAAAATCATCATATGCCAGAGGGATCAGTAACGGGATCATTTGCTCACCTTGTATGAATAAAGTTTGGGGAAATTGCAGTCCGAGCAGAACCAGGCCCTTCAGATTCATCCAAGAGGAGATAATGGTTAGGGTTTAAATATACAGAATACCAGGGTTACAATTCTGCCCTTTTATACAAAATAATAAAGTCTAACTCCATCCACAAACGTAAATTTGAACATTTTAGGAGTTTTGATGTTACACTGGGTCAGAGGACTCAAAGTACTGAAGCCAGAGATATACAAGAAACTAGTACTTTCAGGAGCGGGTAAGCAGTGTTAGACCCCATACACACTATTAGATTATCTGCAGACTTTGTCTTCAGATTTACCAAAACCATATAATATGAGGTCAAACCTTAAGATTTTCAATTTGTATGCAATCAGGCAGGCCCTTGCACTACATGGTTTTGGTAAATCTGAAGACAAAAGTCTGCAGATAATCTGATAGCGTGTATGGGGCTTTAGCCTCCACGTTTTAAAGAGCAAGGTCCCTTTAAGAGAAATCGGTTACCTACGCAGAAATCCAATTTTTTTTTGACTTCTCATCTTGCATAACACTGTAGGACAAAGTAGGCAGCCCTTCAATAAAGGGTAACCCCAGCAGTAATTATGTGCCATAAAAAATAAATGTAAAAGCAATGCTCCCACCATCCCAGGAGTTCTCCTTTAAATACCCACAGATCTCCCAAAAGCAGCCTGTTCCTCTTTCTTAAAGGATCAGTCTTAATACCTCGGCCAGCGGATGAGCCATCTGCCAGCTCGCACGCCGCCACAAGCTGTTATTAAGTCGCCATCAGATGTAATTATTAAAAATACATTAGCAAACAGAGCAGTTTTATTTTTGGTCTCGTTCGAAGTGGGCTGGATCTCTCAGTGTCAAAACATTTGGCAAGGTGGAGCTCCGGCCCCCTTGGAAGAATGTTCTGTTGTCACAGAGTTTGATGGCTGGCAGAACAAACGGGAGAGGACCTGGGTTATAGAGGTGTAGACGGCTGGGGAAATCCCGAGGCTGGAAACGCTGATGGAAGATCTATCAGAACAGACACTGAGCCGCGCATAATGCAGCTACCTGTCACAAGAGAAACTCCAGCGAGAGACGCGTCATTGTCCTTCACTCCAAAAAAAAGACATATTGTCCTTCAGTCCTCCACTCCAAAAAGACACACACACACACACACACACACACACAATTTATTCATAGTGGGGAAAGGTGCGTTTTCAATCAGACAGAATATCAACCAAAAATCCAGAAAACACATGATACAAATGTTCTAAATTGAGTTGCAGTTCAGTAAGTAAAGTATTTGATCCTCTACCAACCAACAATAATTCTGTCTCCCACAGACTGGCTACAGTATGTGGTACACAGATTGGTCCTGTCAATGTAAGAAGGCGCTCCCAACGACAACTCGTTATGTGTATAAAAGACACCTGTCCACAGAATCCATCTATTCAAACCTCACCATCATGGGCAAGACCAAAGGGCTGTCAAAGGACATCAGGGACAAGATTGTAAATCTGCACAAGGCTGGAATGGCCTACAAGACTATCAACAGGAAGCTTGGTGAGGAGACAAACAACTGTTGGAGCAATTATTCGCAAATGAAAGAAATACTAAATAATCAATCGCCCTTGGTCTGGAGATCCATGAAAGATTTTGCCTCATGGTGTAAGGATGCTCATGAGAAAAGTGAGGGATCAGTCCAGAACTACACAGAAGGAGTTTGTGAATGATCCCAAAAGGCAGTTGGCACCACAGTCACCACACAAACCATTGATAACACAATACGCCACCATGGACTGCAATCCTGCAGCGCTCGCAAGGTCCCCCTCATCAAGAAGGCACATGTACAGGCCCATCTGAAGTTTGCCAATGAACATCTAAATAATTCAGAGAGGGATTGGGAGAAAGCCCTGTGGTCAGGTGAGAACATAATTGAGCTCTTTGGTATTAACTCGACTCGCTGTGTTTGGAGGAAGAAAAATGCAGACTAGGACCCCAAGAACCCCATCCCTACAGTCAAACACAGAGGTGGAAACATTATGCTTTGGGGGACTGTTTCTCTGCTAAAGGTACAGGCCAACTTTGCCGCATTGAGGGGCCAATAGATGGGGCCACGTATTGTAAAATCTTGTATGAGAACCTTCTTCTCAACCTGCTGCACTGACGTTTCTGGATTCTGAGTCATGGGGAAAGCAAAAGAATTGTGAAATGATCTGCGGGAAAAGGTAGTTGAACTGTATAAAACAGGAAAGGGATATAACAAGATATCCAAGGAATTGAGACTGCTAATCAGCAGTGTTCAAACTCTTATCAAGAAGTGGAAAATGAGGGGTTCTTTGAAACCAATTAAAATGATAGTTTCAGCCACAACTGCTAGGAAAGTTTTTCGGGATGCAAAGAAAAACCCACAAATAACTTTGAAGGTGAAATACAGGACTCTCAGAAAACGTGTGGTGTGGCCGTTTCAAGATGCACAATAAGGAGGCACTTGAAGAAAGATGGAATGCCATGGAAGGGGGGGGGGGGGGGGGGGGTGAATACTTTTGCATACTACAAAAAGATCACAGGTGAGGATGGTTACCTTTAAATAGCCATCCAAACCCCTTTGTGTCAACTTGTGTGCATGTTATCAGGCCAAAATCACCAGGGTATGTAAACTTTTGATCAGGGTAATTTGGGTAGTTTCTATTGTCATTATGATTTAACCACTTGCTTACTGGGTACTTAAACCCCCTCTCCTGCCCAGACTAATTTTCAGCTTTCAGGGCTGACACTTTGAATGATGATTGCGCGGTCATACAACACTGTACCCAAATTACATTTTTATCATTTTTCTTCACACAAATAGAGCTTCCTTTTGATGGTATTTAATCACAGCTGGGATTTTTATTTTTTGCTAAACAAAAAAAAGATGGAAAATTTAGCAAACAGGTAATTTTTCTCCTTTGATATGCGCTGATGAGGCGGCACCGGTGGGCACAGATAAGGCGGCACCGGTGGGCAGCACTGTTGATTGGGCACTGATAGGTGGCACTGGTAGGCGGCACTGTTGTGTACCGTTGGTGGTACAGGTGGGCACTGAGGAGCTGGCATCAGTGCTCCCGATGTCCCTCACAGCCGCCGGTGATCTGCATTTTTTTTTCTCCTCGAGCTGTCAGCACGAGGAGAAAAAAAATAGCAGATTACCGGCTCTGTTTACATCACATGATCAGCTGTCATTGGCTGACAGCTGATCACGTGGTAAGGAGTCGGTATCTATGTCCCTAATCTTCTGGGTTGAATGATGTCCATTCACCTTAGAAGACTGAGCACATACTGACAGTCAAGGGTCTCATGGACTCACCTGGAGGGGGCATCTCTATGGTGGCCTGCACTCACTCAGAGTGTAATAATGCAGCGAATGGCACTATCACCATATAAGTGCCACTCTGCATCACAGAGTATCACCCAGCCCATGAAAGAGGTAACAACCCGATAGCATCACATAACTGGCCAAAAGACATCCTGAAAAGGTAGGTACAATAAAAGCGTAAAATGCTGCCATGGGAAAGGGAGGAGAGAGTTTGGGCAGGGAGTTGGACTTTAAGGCATTTCCAATTGAAAAGTAGTTAAAAACACCAACACCAGGGGCACAGGATTTGACATACAGAATAATAATAAAAAAAAGGTAAATTAAAAGAAATAAAAAACAAGGACACAAGTCCCGAGTAATCTCAGTTTGCATTGGCGTAGCATTCCTTCCTATGTTGCAAGGGTTGGATGCCACGGTGGGAGAGGCAGCATGTGGAATGTTGAGAAATGCAGATGCTCACAGCCAAGTGGAAACTATTCACTTCAAACACAACAAGAAGCACTGGCACAGCCTCCACTGCCTCTTACCATACAATCTGTGTAATAAAAACATTCCTAGAGGCCTTGATAAGCGCCATTGCATGCTACACTTTCAAGAGGACCCGTTTCCAAATTTCTAATATTTTTTGCGGAAGAACACACCCACATAATGCCATGCCCTAGACATCCAGATCATATGCCAAAAACAGCAAGACAGAACAGGCGTGTGAAAGTAAATTCCAGACACCTGCCTAGTGTATACTTGTTACTATGGCAGGATGGGGTAATTAATGACCAATACACAGCCTGAGACTCTCCTACATTGTATCATTAATAGAGAACTATTGCTGTATTGGTCATTTGCATTTTACTACATGTGTAGTGGTGGCGCTCCCAGCTGCCCAGACTGAACTGTCAGTGGGAATGTTACAGCCATGGGCGCTGCAAGTTTTTTGCCTCTCCTCATCCCCCAGCAAGCAAAGGAGCAGCCATGCAGGCAGAGAAGGAAGGAGCAAGCGAAGGAAGGAGAAGGAAGGAGGAAGGAGCAAGCGAAGGAGGAAGGAGCAAGCGAAGGAGGAAGGAGAAGGAAGGAGGAAGGAGAAGGAAGGAGGAAGGAGAAGGAAGGAAGAAAGGAGGAAGGAGAAGGAAGGAGGAAGGAAGGAAGGAAGGAAGGAGGAAGGAGGAAGGAGAAGGAAGGAAGGAGGAAGGAGAAGGAAGGAGCAAGAGAAGGAAGGAAGGAAGAAGGAAGGAAGGAAAGCAAGAACGGAAGGAAGGATGGAAGGAAGGAAGGAAGAGAAGGAAGGAAGGAGAAGGAAGGAAGGAAGGAAGGACGAAAGTAGCAAGGAAGGAAGGAAGGAGCAAGCGAAGGAGGAAGGAAGGAAGGAAGGAAGGAAGGAAGAAAGGAAGAAAGAAAAGGAGAGGAAGGAGAAAGGAAGGAGGAAGAAGGAGAAGGAAGGAGGAAGGAGGAAGGAAGGAAGGCAAGGAAGAAGGAAGGAAGGAAGGAAGGAAGAGAAGGAGCAAGAGAAGGAAGAAAGGAGCAAGAGAAGGAAGGAAGGAAGGAAGGAAGGAAGGAAAGGAAGGAAGGAAGGAAGGAAGCAAGGAAGAGAAGGAAGGAAGAGAAGGAAGAAGGAGGAAGGAAGAAGGGAAAGGGAAGAGAAGGAAGGAAGGAAGGAAGGAAGGAAGAAGGAAGGAAGGAAGGAAAAGGAAGGAAGGAGGAAGGAAGGAAGGAAGGAAGGAAGGAAGGAAGGAAGGAGGAAGAAGGAAGGAAGAAAGGAGAAGGAAGGAAGAAGGAAGGAAGGAAGGAAGGAAGGAAGGAAGGAAGGAAGGAGGAAGGAAAGGAAGGAAGGAAGGAAGGAAGGAAGGAAGGAAGGAAGGAAGGAAGGAAGGAAGGAAGGAAGGAAGGAAGGAAGGAAGGAAGGAAGGAGGAAGGAAGGAAGGAAGGAAGGAAGAAGGAAGGAAGGAAGGAAGGAAGGAAGGAAGGAAGGAAGGAAGGAAAGGAGAAGGAAGGAAGGAAGGAAGAGAAGGAGGAAGGAAGGAAGGAAAGGAAGGAAAGGAAGGAAGGAAGGAAGGAAGAAGGAAGGAAGGAAGGAAGGAAGGAAGAAGGAAGGAAGGAAGAAGGAAGGAGAAGGAAGGAGAAGGAAGGAGAAGGAAGGAGAAGGAAGGAGAAGGAAGGAGAAGGAAGGAGGAAAGGAAGGAGAAGAAGGAAGGAGAAGGAAGGAGCGAGCAAGAGAAGGAGCGAGCAAGAGAAGGAGCGAGCAAGAGAAGGAGCGAGCAAGAGAAGGAGCGAGCAAGAGAAGGAGCGAGCAAGAGAAGGAGCGAGCAAGAGAAGGAGCGAGCAAGAGAAGGAGCGAGCAAGGGAAGGAGCGAGCAAGGGAAGGAGCGAGCAAGAGAAGGAGCGAGCAAGGGAAGGAGAAGGAAGGAGCGAGCAAGGAGCGAGCAAGGAGAAGGAAGGAGAAGGAAGGAGGAAGGAAGGAGAAGGAAGGAGAAGGAAGGAGAAGGAAGGAGAAGGAAGGAGAAGGAAGGAGCAAGAGAAGGAAGGAGCAAGAGAAGGAAGGAGCAAGAGAAGGAAGGAGCAAGAGAAGGAAGGAGAAGGAGCAAGAGGAGAAGGAGAGAGAATGTACTGACACGCTTGAGTTTGCATCCCCAGGGAGACCCACTCACCAGACTAGCTCTGCAAATCAATAGAACAATGGAGGCGGTTTACACAGCTCCGGGACGGCTGTTGAGTTGTTTGCAGAAGAGTCCTGTGCATCTTCTGGTCCAATTCAGGTCCGAATTCAGCCAAACATTTGGCCCCGAATTGCCCCTGAATTGAAAACAGGGATGCACCAGTCCCCTGCTGTGAGCCGCTCCGCCTTAAAATAAAACTTCCCAAAGTGAGGGGATATCCCCTCTTAGACAGTTGTCCCTGGAAAAAGGTAGGGTGGGGGGGGGGGGAGTTAAATATGCCAACAACCCAGGCTGTATACTAGTACTGGGTTATTCATCGGAAACACTAAGTGTACCAAGGATTGGGTGTTAGAGGCAATCTCAGAGTATAGAGCCGAGTTAAAAGGGGTTGTAAACCCTTGAGGTTTTTCACCTTAATGCATAGTATGCATTAAAAGGTGAGAAACCTCCTGTGCTTGTGGCAGCCCCCGAGGGCCCCCTTTTTACTTACCTGAACCCGGTCTTTCCAGCAACAGGGACAAGCACACCAGCTCCAGCCAGTGTCTCGCATTCTGATTGGAGAGATTGATAGCAGCGCAGCCATTGGCTCCAACTGCTGTCAACCAAATTCAATGATGTGGGAGCCAGGGACGGGGCCGAGTCCTGCTGCCTGTCAATGGACGCAGCAGAAGGACACAGGAGCGAGCCCTCATGGGTGCCCCGAGAGCGGTTCCCCAACGGGGCACTCGAGAAGAGAAGACAGGAGCGTCACTGAGGGACCCCAGAAGAGGAGGATCGGGGCTACTCGGTGCAAAAACAACTGCTCAGGAGGCAAGTATGACATGTTTTTTTTTTAAAAACTAACCTTTACATATACTTTAAAAATGGTAAATCTTTATTTTTATTTTTTTTGTAAAATGTCAAAATCACTTTCAACCAAAATACTAAAGACAGGCACTTTACATCCTCACTTTTGAGTGATTTCCACTCTCAAATAACACTCCTGTTATCTGGCATCCACCATAACGCATTTTGGGCTTTCAAGATCCAGCCCAAAACTTGCATCAGGGAGAGGAGTACTGAGGCAGGGTGCTGTGATGTTTTCAGGGAGCCATGTACAGCACTCTGCCGGCTCCTCCCCCCCAGCCATGATCTGCATGCATTGCTTAGAGAAGCACAGAGACCCGATGATACTGTCACTAGGCCTAAGATAAGTATAGAATACAAAACAAGTAATATTTTAAAATCTCCTTTGCATGTTAATGACTGGGGAAATGCAAAATCCAAGCAGAATAAAGTTCAGCTCTAAACCCCGAGTAGTGCAGGAATCCCCACCATTACATGAACATATGTGCAGATCACATGACAGCCTCGTGGTTTCCTAACCCTTTCACCCCTCCGCTGTGTATATATACTGTGCGATAACAATGTACAATTCCTTAACACCTTCCTGGCCACTTCTGCTCATTTAGTGAAGCGTTGGAATCCCAGGTTTACAGTGAACTTTAAACACGTACAGATTGGTGACTTGAATTGGAACCAGTCAGTGGGTGTCACTCTGTGAACACAGCAAGGACGGGAAAAGCTGGCCCAACCTGCTCTAAAGGCTACAACTGTTATGTCTGTACATTGTTGGTAATAAGGTCACCTATTAAACCTCAGTCGAGGCAAACAGAATAAGTTGTGAAGCAGTGCCTTCCGATCAGTGATCTCCGTTCCGTGTGAATACTTCCTCCTGTTAGTGTCCTTCCAGCGTTCCCCCTCCTGACACATGCCTGAACTCTGTATGCCTGCCAAGTACACATGCGGTGACATTATAGGTGCCAAACAACGTTAGTCCGGACTTTAGGAGAACAATTATTCATTTGCTTAAAAAGGAGTACTAAAGTCACATTACAATAAGTATTAAACGCAGACCATGAATCACTGACAGAAAACATTAAAATTAGTATTGTTGACTTTTTTCCTTATTTTGAAAAGGTTTCCATATCCTCAGTCCATCCCTGTAGCCGTATCTGCAGTATTTTTGCCCGTTATAACAGCCAGCAGTGGGGGCAATACATCACCTTCCTGCCGATAGCACAAGTGGGCACCTTTTAGACATAAATTCCAGGGAGGGAGCTGAACACTGCATGTTGTAGATTAGCTATGCAATCTGCCCATCAGTTGCCAGATTACATTCTCAGACCTGCTTCTGGAGCAGTAATCAAGCAACCAATCAGAACAGCTAAAGTCTACACAAGACATCACTTGCCTGACCATGGTCTGGATCCAGACTGAGCCACTGTCCCATCCTGGAACCGTGGTCACGCCATTTAGGAGCCGCTTCTTTCCCCCTGACCACCACTGCTGTCATTCTCAAGGCAGTGTGGAGGGTTAACTTTCCAGATTAAATAGTAGCCAATTGGTTGCTAGGACTGCCCGGCATCCTAGCAACCAATCACCAACTTGTTAATATGAAAAATTAACCCCGGTAGCTCCTACCCTCCCCATTCAGTGCTGCTGTGCCTCCCGCTCCCTGCTCTGTTTAAGGTAGGAGAGTGAATACAGGCAAGTTTACATGGCTGTGAAGGTGGGGGGAGGTGGGACAAGGGGGTGACAAAAGGGGGGCAGTGTGTGGTGACTGTTACAAAGAGGGGGCACAAATCCCGGAGGGGGGGTGATGTAAAGGGGGCAAGTACTGTGGTAGGGAGATGTAAAAAAGGGACATTGCAGTAGGTGGGGGGGGGGGGGATGTGCTATGGTAAGGAGATGTAAAAAGGGGCATTGCTGTGGGGGGGGGGGGATAGATGTGATGTAAAGGGGCAGTGGACACCAGTGTAAATAGGAAACTTATGTGAAGTGGGGGACTGATGTGCAGGGGGCTGAGGAGTGGACACTGATGTAAGAGGGGGGATCGTGATATAAAATGGAAGGGCTATAATGGGAAGTATCCGAGTCATCACAGAACAGAAGTATGAGATTTGGCCCTGATCGGAATTTTAGTTTAATTCCCCTGGCCCACACCACCTGTTGGTCAGCAGTGAGGAACATGCTCATCTAAACGGTTGCCAGGGATGGGTTCTTTTACTCACTCATCACTGACACTTTCTGTAGTCAGTGAATCTGACTGCAGAGAGATACTGGAAGTGAAGAATTAACTGCGGGCACTGTTTTAAAAGAAGTGGATGTAGATTTGCATCTCTAGAACAGGGATCCTCAAACTAAGGCCCTCCAGCTGTTGCGGAACTACACATCCCATGAGGCATTGTAAAACTCGGACATTCACAGACATGACTAGGCATGATGGGAATTATAGTTCCTGAACAACTGGAGGGCTGTAGTTTGAAGACCCTACTCTAGAACAATGCAAAGGTTTTTATGGGGACTATATGTCCAAATAATTTTAAATAGATGAAACATTTTAGAATTGACATTTGTACATGTCATTTTTCCCCCCCACTTTAGTTCAGCTTCAAATCCCAATTCCATGTTTAAGTGAACTTTAAATAGTTTATTAGGACCAAACAAACCATTTCCTTCACTAATTCATGCAGCAGCTGTCAGTACCACTCCCAAAATAAAAATCAGGCTGAGCATTGCTCAGCCATTAACAGGAGGCTTTGTATTATCTGAATAAATATAAAGCTTCCTCTGGCTGAGGTGGACAGAGGACATCACGATCCCTGCCACAGCCAGTCAGAGGAAGCTTTGTATTTATTCAGAAAACACTAAAAAAAAAAAGTTTCTTGTGAATGGCTGAGCAGCGCTCAGCCAGACTCAATTTTGTTCCATGAGTAGGACGGGAAGTTCCCATCCTGCAGCCAGAACACAGCGATGGGCCAAGGCTACATACAGTTCATACAGCACTGACAGCCGGAAGGAACTAGTTCATTTGGTTCAAAAGGAACCATTAAAAGTTCACTAAAACCTCAAACTAAGCCGGCTATGGATGAAATCGAAATCGGACAGTTTCGCAGGGACCGGCCAAGATTTGATCTACAGGTATTTGTGGGCAGGCTGGTTATACTGAAGTAGATTTTTTTTGTCCATGTAATCCCTGCCAGTGGCTATAGCAGCCAACAGTGATCATTGTATTCTGCTGGTAGGGACGGACCCCCCGCGTTCCCCACCCGCAGAACACAGTAGTGCTGCAAGAGGGAATCCCCCAGGGGGAATCAAGAAATCTTCTTTCCTTCCACTCATGGTCGGTAGATTGACTTCTGTACGACCAGTCTGCCCATACATGGATCGAAATGCGGCTGGTCTCTGCTGAACATTGATCCATGTATGGCCATCCTGAGGAAGACCTTCCGGAGGTGTTTGGTCCCAACTTTCTGTAGAATTCTACAATCACACCACTACAGACCTGACAGCTGCATTGAACAGCGACCATTGTTCGTTTCCTAAACAAAAGGCGGTGAGAGGCACTGGGGAGTAATCCAGGATTTGATCACTGCTGACCTCAGCACAGCTCGGGGGGGAAAACAAAAACAGGTCACACACAGCACTGCCACCACCATCCAGCAACATCAACGCAAAACTTTTCTGCTGAACTACAACTCCCACAATGCTCCATCAGCACTTGGCTGGGTTCTCAGAGCAGACCAGCCTAATGCCCATTACACACAAGAATATTGGATTAACGATTGTCCGTTTTTTTGCATGCTAGTCTCCTATTGAAAACCAATAGGTTACTAAAGTTACAAAAACTTTTAAGACAGAATACAACTGGAAGTGATGAAATGTGTTCCTTTAGTTTCCAAGCATGCGCGGTTTTGGTCATTTGATTTTTTTTCCGTACAAATACTAAATTACAGGAAAAATGTTCGCTCTGCTATCTTACTGTAGCGCTACCCCCAGTTAAGAGAGCCGCTGGTTTTGTTTTGGGTCCCTGAGTACAGCTCCACCAACCCCCGGCAATTTGGCTCTACCCGCTCTGGCACAGTTAGTAAAGGGGTACGTCCCTATGCACATAAAGCTTAGCTTATACTCTAAGTGTAATTGGTATGAACTCACAAGCAGACTGCTGAAATAAGAATAACTGGCTTTACTTTGGCAGTAAGGAAAAAGAATAGCAACATGCATTTAAACATATATCTTACAATACTTTAACAGGTCCCTGCAAAATGCACTTTAACATGTACACAGGTATATCAATCTAACAATGGGGGAAACGGAGCGCCAAGTGTGGCGACCGTCTGCTATACACCCCTGAGGTGCAATAAATCTATCTGCGCCTACCTAATGGACCAGGCCTGATCCCTAGTAATAGAGCTCAGTCCTTGTACTAGTACAGTGTTCTTCACCGGCAATGAATCTGTAGAGGTGGTGCACATGTAGCTTTAAATGGTGTCATTTGTAATCCACAAAAAGTAACATTGCTGCTCTGAGGTAAATTGCGCCTAGGCAGTTCAATAGGCATAAAACTTGTGTGTCAATGCAGGATTGAGCCTACAGGCTCTCTCACCAATCCTTGGGGTACCGTCCTCCGATCCGGTCCCTCTAATGGCGGCTCTGGTCTCTTCAATGGCGGCGTCCGGTCTCCTCAGTCACAGCCCTGCACTCCGGTCATCAGCTCCGTCCGACCGACAGTAAGGGGAAGTCTCCGCTCCGCTGCTGTGGACTCTGAGGGGTGAGAGTCTCACTCCATCGGCTGCAAGGCCCAGGCTTCAGGCCTTCAGCTCCGGTCCGCACAGGTGTCTCTGCTGGCTGCAGTCTCCGCGTCACACGCTCTGTCAGCCGAGGTAGGCCAGTCCTGTCAGGCCTCAGAAAAGGAAGTGTCCCAAGAGGAAGAGGCGGTCTCCGCTCTTCCCTTTTATAATCTCTCCCAGCAGCCTCCCGGGCGGAAGTCAGCAGCCCTGGGGCCTGGGGAATTGTGGGAGATGTAGTCTCTGAGCCTAAAAGGGGTAGAACCCCGCTACATTACCAAAAAACTTTTCATGTTTGTCCCTTCGGATATTTTCAAATGAACTGTCGCAATTGACTCCTGCAAGCTGTGTACTAACGAATAGATTATCGGACGAATCCAAAAGCGTTTTTTTCGTCCGATATTCTCATTGTGTAGGCATGTTGCTGGCGGGACAGCAGAGACTTGCAACAAAACTACAGGTACAAACAATTTAAAAAAGTGTATACTCAAAGAAGAGCTCCATTCTAGTCCTCTTTGGTTTGTTCAATATACCACTATAGGCGTTTTATTAGGGCCCGTTTGCAAAAGCAGCCGTGCTTTATGATGTGCAGCATTGTGCAACTTGGCTGCGATTTGTTGCAGCATTTACTAAGATATATATATACACACACACATTAACCAACATTTCATTTAAGTCTATGCACTACAGGGTAGTGGGATGAACTGCCTTGCATTGTAATGCTGCATTTTTTTACAAAAACACACCTGTATGGTGTTGTCAGAGAACATAGAAAACAATTGTTTTCTATATGCTATATGGCGTTGCATAGAGCCTGCGTCGATCAATGAACAAGGTATAAACAAGTCCTTATATCTGTGAAAAAAATTGAAAAAAATAAAAATTTGTTCCTGCCAGAAGTCCATATAATCTGCAGAACACCTCCTGACTATGTTAGAGGAAAGGTGGAGGTGTTCTATAGTCCTGTGCTAGAGTGTTACCAGTTACATTGTTCCCAGTTTTAAAATATAATCTGCAGAACACCTCCTGACAATGTTAGGGAGAAAGAGGTGGTGGTGTTCTATAGTCCTGTGCTAGAGTGCATTACCAGTCACATTATAGAGAGAACTGGGGACTATGTAACTGGTAACATTCTAGCACAGGACTAGAAAACACCTCCACCTCTCTTCTCCTTGACATAGTCAGGAGGTGTTCTGCAGATTATAGCGAGAACTGGGGACAATCTGCAGAACACCTGACCATTAGGGAGAAGGAGAGGTGGAGGTGTTCTATAGTCCTGTGCTAGACTGTTACTGGCAGGATTACCAGGTGAAGAAAAAAGGTAAGTAAAGTCTGAAAACGAAGAACTTGTAAGCTGCAATATTTAAAATGTTTGTACTTAGGTTTGGATAACATTACTATCAACATACAACACTTCTCCCCAACATTTTTGCCCCTGATCTTGCCACCTGAACATTAAGGCAACAGCCAATATTTTATATGGGACCTGATTTTGTAATGCAATGCACATGGAAGATCATTGCCAGGAAGGGTTTAGTGCAAGTCACCCACTTCTGCCTCTTAAAGACAGTGAGGATCCTGGCCATATTGAGTACAGGTAGAGGGGTATCTGCCTGCAGTGCTCAAGTGAGCATTGAGCTCCAGTCTGGTGACTTTGCCTGGGCTCAGATGAGAGGTCCTCAGTCTGCTGCAGGTAGGAGGAAGCATTTCTTCAGTCACCTCTCCCCCAGAGGTGAGACACTGCAACTATGTAGCAATCACAAGGAGATCGGCTCCAGCAGGGGCCTAGCTGTGTCAGACATTTGTGAACACAGCCAAGAACCTGCACATTTCAGACCAGAAAGCAGATGGTGACCCTGGATGATGCCTGACAAAAATGGTTCTGGGCAGAGAAGCAGATGAAGACACGGTCAGGGGTGAGTACTGATCTCATTGAGACGTAATAACTCTGGGTAAAATAAAAGGTTACCCTTGCAATGGAAGCTACTCCCAAACTGCAAGGGTTAAATGCTGTTTTTGGCAACACAAGAAGCAGTTTGACTTGCCTTATCCAGGATTGGTCCCCTGAAGCGGTTTCTCTTTGCCGCTCCAATGATCGCGCTCTGATGTCATCACATACAATGCAGGACCAACATGTCTGCATTGTTGGTGAGGGCACCAAGGGCCTGCCTGAAGTGTCAGAGAAGAGGAGCGCACCCCACTATGGGGGAGGGGGGGGCAAAGCCACCTCACTGCAAGATTAACTTGGATTGGGGACATCCAATCACTGGAGAGGAGACTGAGGAAATGATTCAACCCGCGTGCAGCTGACTGATAACATAATTTCAGCCTAGGCAAAGTCTCTGGATTAGAGCCCGAGGATGGATGTTTAAATAACGTTTATTAATAATAATAATAATAATAATAATAATAATAATAAAGGGCGGAGTGTGTCTAGAAAATGTCATTTGTTATATAGTATCTGTCAGGATAATATTCATAGAGTTGGGTTTTTCTCGGACAGGATTATTACATGGCGAGGTGCGTGGCAGAGTCTGCAGATTCTGGCTTCTCTCATCCTGGAAAGTCGGAGTTTTGTCCAGGAATCCTCACCGCTTTCTTCAGCAGTAAATGCTCAGAGTCCGTCTGAATAATAAATCCTGTGAAGTCGTTTGGCGGCTTCCAGCTGACGCAGCCAGACGCCGCCTCTTGCCATTGGCTCAGCAGACATTTTGTTCCAGAGAGAATGAAAAGTGAAGTGTTTCTATAATTCATATTCTACAACATGACTCATTCCAGGATGAAAGGAGGAGGGAGAGATCAGAGTCAGCGCAGGCAAGGCTGACGCACAATCTACCGCACATCTTTTATCGGGCAGTTTAGAGCACATGAGGGGTCCGGTCCCTGGTGCCGCGGCACCTGGCGTGCTAAAAAGGTATAACCGAGAGTTCAATGGTTACCTTTTCCCGGAGAAAACAGAACAATCTTACGTTTTTCAGAGGCTGCATTGCAGCAGCAGGCAGAGGTTATCACCAAAGTAAAAATCCCCTCGTCTGATGGTGTCCACATGGTGCCGGGGCTCTATACATCAGTAAAGAAATACTCTGTAGGACATGCAATTAGTGGACCTCCAGCTTTTGCAGAACTACAAGTCCTATGAGGCATAGCAAGACTGACAGCCACAAGCATGACACCCAGAGGCAGAGGCATGATGGGACTTGTAGTTTTGAAACAGCTGGAAGTCCGCTAATTGCATATCACTGCTGTAGAGGATAGACAGTTATCCTTTGTTCAAGCCTCATCCAGGGTCACCATCTGCTTGCTGGACTGAGATGCTCAGGGAGAACACTATGCTGTAAATTCTACTGTGCAGCTCTTGGGCATATTCACAAATGTCTGACACAAATCAGCCCCTACTTCAACCTCTCAACTTGTGACTGGCTACAAAAGTTACAATGTTGCAGTCCGATCACTGAGGGGGGGAACGCGCGTTTACATGCATCAAGCATTTTTCTGCCAAAATGCTGCTGCTCCTGAACACACTGGCAGTGGGGTAAACGCCTATGTGTGTATGGACACAGGCTAACATCACAGAGTTGCGCTAATTAAAATAAAAAGTCCACAAGTGATGTATTCTAAAAGGTTCCTGGCGAGTTTCCCCACCATCCTGAAATGTGATTCTGTGCGTCAACACCACCACCAAAGGCTCCCTTACCAGCTCACATGGACCTCTCACTACAAGAGGTCAAAGACGCTTGTGGCTCCATACCCAACCAGGATCTTTTATAACTTCAGGAGGATCTTCCAGCATTGACATACCGACCAGAGGGGAGGGGGACAGACCAGAGGGGAGGGGGACAGACCAGAGGGGAGGGGGACAGACCAGAGGGGAGGGGGACAGACCAGAGGGGAGGGGGACAGACCAGAGGGGAGGGGGACAGACGCCTGTGCTTGGTGCAGTCGGTCCAGTAGGCAATAGTGAACACAAGAAAAAAAAAAGAAAAAAGTTGGGGACTTCTTTCACTGTGATTCTCGCGGGTACAGCAGCCTATCCAAATGAATAGGCTGCTGTACCCACAGCGTGCAAAAACGCACACACGGGAACCTAGACAAATTCTAAGGCCTCATGCACACAGGGCATTTTTACAGCTGCTTTTAGCAGGGTCAGGTGTTTTTTTTTGTAGCTTAAAAACACCTATCCATGTTATTTTATGGCCTTGTGCACACGCAGGCTTTGGAGGAGCTGTAAGTGGCATAGGCGTTTTCAAGCTGAAAAAAAAAATAAAACACGCCAGAACCAGTTCCGTGTCGCAGCGTTCAAGCGGTAAAAACACCTGATGCTGGTAAGAGCTGCTAAATAGTTTAACGCTGGATACAGCTGCGTTAAGCCTCAGGCGTTTCTCACGCCTCTATTTAAAATCAATGGTTCCCTATGGGAACCTATTGATTTGGATAGAAGTTGCACCAGAAGTCGGATCATGATGATGTGGCTTGCGTGCTGAGGATCTTGAATGGTAATCCCCCCCCCCCCCCCCCCCCCCCCCCCCCCATCATGCACCGGGCAGTGACATCACAAGAAGGCGGGCCTCCTGATGTCAAGGGATGGCCCCACCCCATCTCTTTATAAAATAAGAGTACACAGCTGACCTATACCATTACACCGGAAGAGAGCATCGAGAGAACATGGGAGAAGGACCAGAGGGAGAAGGACCAGAGGACTACGGAAAGAGGAGAAGAACCAGAGGATGAAGACATCGCCGGAGGTAGAAGAAATTGGAAGAGACGCCGGAGCTGCCTTAATAAAATTACTTTGAAAACCGTACACAGGTTTTTATTCTTGACACATTTTTGGGATAAATGGGTAGGGGGAACAATGTACCCCCCCCCCCCCCATTACTCATTTACATAGGGTGGGGGGCCTGGATCTGGGGGCCTCCGTGTGTTGAAGGGGGCTTCCAGATTCCGATAAGCCCCCCACCCGCAGACCCCCCCCCCCCCCCCAACAACCACCGGCCAGGGTTGTCGGGAAGAGGCCCTTGGGGACAAGGTGCTTTGGGGTGTGCAGGCCCCCCTGCCCCAAAGCACCGCCACCATGTGGAGGGCATGTGGCCTGGTATGGTCCAGGAGGAGGAGGGGGGGGGGGGTTCTCACTCATCCCCCCCCTGAACCGGCATGCTTGGATATAGGTCTGGTATGGATCTTGTGTCCATTTTTTGCCATGGGGGTTCCCCTTAAAATCAATTCCAGACCAAAAAGGTCAGGTCTGGTATCGTCTTGGGGGGAACCCCACGCCAGCTCTCCCCCCCCCTCCATTTTGGAGAGGGGTTCCCCTTCAATATTCTCCCCACAGGGAACCATTGATTTTGAATATAGATTATAACGCCCCCTGTGCATGAGGCCTTAAGGGCAACCCATGCATCTGCAAAATGCCTGCGTAGTCGCGCAAAAACACGCAGTTCCATGCACATTTTAAAAAAAAGGGTCGAGGGGGGGGGGGGGGGTTGCTTTCCCCACATTACTCACGGGTACAGCAGCCGATTTAAATGAATGGGCTGCTGTACCCGCAATGTGTGTGCCCGCAGACATGCACCAACAAGTGTGATCTTACTTTAAAACAAAAAAGGTAGACCATAGTACTAATAGACCCATCATGTCTGTCAAGCGACAGTCTCTGCCTAAATGCACTGCAAAGCCTGCTGGGACTTGTAGTGCTAAATCTATGTCACAAGGCAGTGATACAAGACGATTGATTGATCGGTATTCCTAGGCAATATTTAAACTCCAGACAGCTAGAAAATCCCCAGAAAGGACGACTACGGATAAGAAAGCCAAAATCAAATGTGTTTTTTGATTCTTACAGAAATGCATGTGGCCTTTGCAGTGTGCCCGGAGCCCTGCTATAAGTGAGCCCGCCTGGCGTTTGACGAATGGTGATCTCAGAATTCCATTTCCAGCCAAGAACAATGAGGCTCGGAATTAGCACATAGCTGGCAACAAGACGTGGATCACCTTGTGAAACAGATTAGCCAGGAAAGACTGCGCAAAGTATACAGGACACTCCACTGCCATGGAAACGCCTAATATAAAGTACTTCTACTGAGGAGTCCTTAAATAGAACAAAACTTGACAGTCTCCAACTACGGAACAAAACATCCAAGGGAGAACATACAGTTAGGTCCATATATATTTGGACAGACACAATTTTCATACTTTAGGCCCTGTGATCCACCAGAATAAAATTAAAACTAAACAATCCAAATGAATTTGAAGTGCAGACTTTCAGATTTAATTCAAAGGGTTGAACGTAATATCAAATACGATATTTTAGGAACTGCAACCAATTTTATACACATATATAAAATATATAGCCAGAACACTTAATATCCTACTCTGTATTCCCTCTCAGTACACAGGGATGCCTGGCATAACAGAACCTGACCGAGGACGTGACTGTGCCAGCCGCCCTGAATGTTGCTGAAACTGTTCCAGCTCACTGAGCTCATGCCAAGACTCTTCCTGAGATGACAGCCGCAGATGAGACATTGCTGCTGAACAGACCTTCTACCTGGCCATGGAGAGGCTGGATCCCGTCCTATAGATTGTGCTGAACTTCACTATCACAGCTCCCCAGACAACATGCATTTATCTGCTACCTTTAAATCTGGCCTCCAGTCTCCTGGGATCTGCCAAACCACCAATTTCTAGGACTCCGCATCTGCAAATATCATTTCTTGTACTACACTGAAGCCGGCCATAGACTTTTCGAATCTTGGCTGGTTCAGCAAGAACCGGCCAAGATTTGAACCATGTATGGGCTGGCTGAATGTGCCCAAGTTGACTGATCCATCAACTTGGGTACAACCAGCCTGTTGAATTTTACATGCAAATATTGCATGCAGGTGTTATAGCTGCTAGCAATAATCACTGTCTTCATCCCATGGGGGCGGCTTCCCCTGCTAGGAGAACACAATGGCGCTGCAGGAGGGTCCCCCCCATCAAGACTGATTTTCTTTCCTGCAACCATAGCTTGGGGCTGGCCAAACACCAATCAAATGTCGTCCAGTTTGGGAGGAACCTGACAAATTTTGATCCATCCATGGGCAGGCTGGTTGTACCGAAGTTGATCTATGGATCGACTGTTTCACAACCAGCCTGTTGGGTTCTTTTTGTATGATCAACACCGGCGGTGACCATTGAATTCTGACAGCTGGGAAATCTCCTGCTGTCAGAAGACAATAGTGCAGCAGGATCTACCCCCCCCCCCCCCCCCCCCCCCCCCCCCCCCCCCCCCCCCCATCAACACTGCCTGCCCTCAACCTGTGGCTAAAGGGAAGAAATCTATGGCTTGCTTAAAGTAGTTGTAAAGCCTGAAGGATTTTTTACATTCATACTTACCTGAGCCAAATCTTAACCCAGCCATGTGGAAATCTAACAATTTCCCCCTTTGGGATTAATAAAGTATTCGGAATCTGAATGTGCACAAGAGCTGAGGCTCTACCGGAGCCAGGAGCGCTAGCAGTGGACCAAATAAAAAATAAATAAAAAAGTTATAAAATGTACCTTTAATACCACTTTAAAGGGCCAGTGTGTTTTTTTATGCATCAAAAATGCACGGAAAGTAGCTTATATGATTTCCAATGGCAAAGCTCACACCAGTGCAGTCAGTTCCAGGGCTTTCCAGTTCCGGAAAAAAATAAATAAATAAAAAACGAACATGCTGCATTTTTCCTGCACTGGAGTCCGCTTTTTTTTGGTGGTGGGAATGAGCCCCAAGTCCTGTTATCGATATCCACATTAAAGCAAAATGAGTGAAATTGGGAGTTATCACTTTGCAGAAAAATTTCATAAAAAAAATAAATAAAAAAGCACTGGTTGTACAAACTTTAAAAGGGCCAGCTCCTACTGCCTGGAAAGGGTTATACACCACTGACCAAAAACCTAGGCTGAATCCACATCTATGGGTTCTGTTAACAGGTTGTGGCTTATTACATTTAATGGCAACACAAACACGGCGTGCTGCATTGCCAGTGTAGACCCCCCAACACACCACAATGCACCAGCGTTTTGGAACACCACAACACATGGATTTGAGCCATCTAGGTGTTGTGGTGTGCCGAGCTGGGGAAATTAAAAATGTGCATGTCCACTGAAACCTGAGTTGCTATGGACTGCCTTACTAGCTTTAAAGTTTCCCCTTTATCATTACATACAAATTTTCCACATTGTCATTTTACAACCAAAAACGTAAATGTATTTTGGATTTTATGTGATAGACCAACACAAAGTGGCACATAATTGTGAATTGGAAGGAAAATTATTTTCACATTTTTTTACAAATGAATATCTGAAAAGTGTGGTGTGCATTAGTATTCAGGCCCCTTTACTCTGATATCTCTAACTAAAATCTAGTGGAACCAATTGCCTTCAGAAGTCACCTAACTAGTCCACCTGTGTTTAATTTAATCTCAGTATAAATACAGCTGTGTTCTGTGAAGCCCTCAGATGTTTGTTAGCAAACCTTAAACAGCATCAGGAAGGCCAAGGAACACACCAGACAGGTCAGGGATAAAGTTGTGGAGAAGTATAAAGCAGGGTTAGGTTATAAAAAAATATCCCAAGCTTTGAACATCTCACGGAGCACTGTTCAATCCATCATCTGAAAATGAAGCGTATGGCGCAACTGCAAATCTACCAAGACATGGCCGTCCACCTAAACTGACAGGCCAGGCAACGAGAGCATTAAATCAGAGAAGCAGCCAAGAGGCCCATGGTAACTCTGGAGGAACTGCAGAGATCCACAGATCAGGTGGGAGAATCTGTCCACAGGACAACTATTAGTCGTGCACTCCCATAAAGGTCAGATTTGTGGAGGAGGGGCAAGAAGAACGTCATTGGTGAAATAAATCCATAAGTCCCGTTTGCAGTTTGCAAGAAGCCATGTGGGGGAGCAAACATGTGGAAGAAGGTGCTCTGGTCAGATGAGACCCAAATAGCATTTTGCCTTTAGGGCAAAAATCTCAATATGTGGTGGAAAACTAACACTGCACATCACCCTGAACACACCATCCCCACTGTGAAACATGGTGGTGGCAGCATCCTGTTGTGGGGATGCTTGTCTTCAGCTGGGACAGGGTAGCATGTCAGAGGAGATGAATAGTCAAATACAGGGCAATCTTAGAAGAAAACCTGTTAGAGTCTGCAAAAGACTTGAGTGGGGCGGAGGTTCACCTTCCATCAGGACAATGACCCTAAACATACAGCCAGAGCTACAATGGATGGTTTCGATCAAAGCATATTCATGTGTTAGAATGGCCCAGTCAAAGTCCAGACCTGAATCCAATTGAGAATCTGTGGCAAGACTTGACTTGAAAATTGCTGTTCAGACACTTTCCATCCAATCTGACAGAGCTGGAGCTATTTTGCAAAGAAGAATGGGCAATAATTTTACTCTAGATGTGCAAAGCTGGTAGAGACATCCCTCAAAAGACTTGCAGCTGTATTTGCAGCGAAAGGTGGTTCTACAAAGTATTGACTCTCAGGGGGCTGAATACAAATGCACGCCACGCTTTTCACATATTTGTAAAAAATTTTGAAAACAGTTTACCTTTCGACTTCCACTTCGCAATTATGTGCCACTGTGTGTTGGTCTATAAAAGCCCAATAAAATACATGTTTTTGGTTGAAACATGACAAAACGTGGAAAATTTCAAGGGGTATGAATACTTTTTCAAGGCACTGTGTATATATCTATACACACACACACACACACACACACACACACACACACACACACTCTATAACCTTCAAATCAGCCTTTAGATTTCTGTGTCTTGCAGATGTATACTCGCAGGAGAATATTTTATAAATTAGTAAAAATGCTTTGATGTAATTTTTGTTTTCCATGGGGGATCTGCTGCGACTATGTAGCTTACATATATACCCATTCATCAACACGCCCCAGGGAATGGCGTTACAATGTTGTCACTTATTCGCTATGGGATTACTACATGAAGGACCTCTTCTAGTGAGCTTGTGCGGATATACAGAGGATACAAAGCATTTCCTTAGAGGAACTGCCTAGAAGAGAATGAATGCCACAGGAAAAACATAGCAAGTAACTGCCGCAGGTCCACAGAACGCAATGCAGGACGAGGTATATTTAAGTATATGGGCCCAGAAAAGGAGAAACCCAGCTACTGCAACAGAAGTTGGCTTGTCCTTCTGCACACATCGAGCTACATAATCAGGCAAAGGCACATTCATTTCTATACCTCATTTCCATGTGAAAAAGTGACCAGAAATGGGCTTTAAAATGGTCAGTCCTCTGAAAAGTGATATTTTAGATCTAGGTGGAATATGGAGGGGCAGAGTCAGCGCCCGCCATCTTATATGTCCTGGATGCTCCAACAGTGAGAGTGTGCTGCCACCATTCCCGGATCTTCCTGTCCACCTGGAAGTGTGGCATGTTCCAGCTCCTTCTGTTACATTATCCCTTATAAAAAATTATATAAACAAAATCCAGCATAGATGGTGGGAGCCCCTCAAAATGGGCACAGCGGGTACACAGACCCAGAACTTGGTGCAATAATGGTGGGAACCCTTCATAATGGGCACAGCAGGCATGCAGAGCTGAGAATTCAACACAGGGGATGGTAAAAAAAAAATAAAAAATACTCAAAGGGCATAGCAGGTGCACAGAGCCAGAACTTGGCACAATAATGGTGAGAACACCACAAGATTGGGCACGGCAGGTGCACAGACCCAGAACTCGGTGCAGTAATGGTGGGAACCCCTCAATGGGCACAGCAGGAATACAAATCCAGAACTCACCATCCCCAATAATGGGCACAGCTTCACTTTAAAACAAACCTGTTAAATGAGAAACACAGCCTGTCACTGACTTCTACATCTAAAAGGTTTAACTACCTGGCTTTCATGTTGACTCACCTGCTTTCACACTTTTTTTAATCCAAATAAAATAAAACTAATGATTAGAGTAAACATATACATACAGACCGATGCTTCACAAGGTTTGTCAATTACAGGGTATAGCAAACACATTCACACAGTAAGTTGAACATACCAGATCTCTAGTATGGTGCAATACAAGACTGTCCCTCTCATCCGAGTCTTCCCCTCCTGGAATCCTGTTATTCATCATAATCCATGTTTCCCACTCCAATGTAGTTGAGATCAGTTTCAACCGGCATTCAATCCTTGTAACCTACCCATAACCAGATCCACCGGGACAAGCCCAGGTACATCAAGCCATGGGCCCCGGAGTTTTTCAAACTTTTGGGTCACCCCCTAAGTTGGTATATAACTTTTTCCATCCGGAGCATATTCCCCACTGCAGTGATCCATTCCTTAATCGTAGGAGGGTCCTCTGACTTCCAAAATGTATCATTATCAATTTACACGCCAGTAATAGGGTTCTGATAAATGATACTCTAGTACACTCTTCCCATTAAAATTCCTCCAGCAAATTGAGCAGATAGGGTATTTCAGATCTCTATGCCTCTAGACCCAAAACCCTGTTTATGGTGTCCACCACTCCCTTCCAATAGGAGTGTAATTTTGGGCACTTCCACAGTAGATGGATCAGGTCACCATGGTCTCATTTACATCTAGTGCATAGCAGGGTGGGCCCGAGACCCATACTATATTCTATGGGGGGGGGGGGGGGGGGGTATAGTACACCCTCAGTATGATGTACAGTTGCGTTAGCCTCTGCGAGACATTCAGAGGACAGATTGGCGCCGCCTGGAGATTGGTCCCCTCCCATTTGACCTACATCTCCCTCCCATTTATCCAGCACCCGCAGTGGATGTTTTTTTCTGAAAATTCTGTAATAACATATTATAGCATTGTGATATGAATCCCCTGGTGGTAGAGGCTCTTTTGATCAAGTTAAACAATGGTGTCAAGGAGGGGGACCATTCAGAAGATCTACTGTGAGCCGTCGCAGCATGTCTTAGTTGCATATAATAAAAGCGAATTGAGGCAAACCAAACAGCTCCTGCAGAGATTCAAATGACAAAAAACGGAGTTACTTACCGGTAACGTCCTTTTCCGGGAGTCTTTCAGGACAGCACCATAGAGAGACCCTGGCTCCTCCCCTTTCAGGAAACACCGCCTTAGATTTTGAAATTTAAGCCCCCACCGTCCTGCCAGTCCCTCAGTTCTTCAAGAGTACCTCCGGCCAGCTGGGGAGACACAAGAACACGTCATAATAACTTATATCTCTTACCTGACGGTCTCATGCGATGACTTCTTCCATGTCCACAAATTAGGGTGGGTAACTTGTGCTGTCCTGAAAGACTCCCGGAAAAGGACGTTACCGGTAAGTAACTCCGTTTTTCCCCATCCGTCTTTCAGGACAGCACCATAGAGAGGATAAGCGAGCACCTTACCTTAGGGTGGGACTACTGCCTGCAGAACTTTACGCCCAAAGGCTTGGTCCTTCGCTGACAGCAGGTCCAACCTGTAGTGCCTTACGAACGTATCAAAGCTGGACCATGTTGCCGCCCTACAGATCTGCTCTGGAGAAGCACCAGCCCACTCAGCCTGCGAAGTCGCCACTGCCCTGGTGGAATGCGCTCTAATCCCATCCGGGGGCTCCACTCCCCCCGCTACATAGGCCTGTCTGATGGCTAACCTAATCCATCTGGCTATCGTCCGTCTAGAGGCCCTAGACCCTTTTTTTTTAGCTCCTGAAAACAATACAAAAAAGGAATCAGACTTCCTATAATCCTTTGTACTCTCCAAGTACTGGAGGACGCACCTCCTAACATCCAACTTATGAAATGTGCGTTCCTGTTCCCTCACAGGGTTTACACAGAAGGTAGGCAAAATTATTTCTTGGCCTCTATGAAAACTTGAAGCCACTTTAGGTAAAAATGCCGGATCAGTTCTAAAAACCACCCGATCCGGAAATATCTGAAAAAAAGGTGCCCTAATGGAAAGGGCCTCGAGTTCACTTACTCTTCTTGCCGTGGTGATCGCCACCAAAAACACCGTTTTGAGGGTGATCGACCTCAACGTACAAGCCTCCAATGGTTCAAACGGTTCACCAGTGAGGGCTTGTAACACTAAAGAAAGATCCCATACTGGAAAAGAGGATACTCTTACTGGCCTCTGCCTGTTCAGAGCTTTAAAAAACCTAGATATCCAGGGATCTAAAGCTAACTGTTTTTCCAAATATACACTTAAAGCAGACACTTGTCCTTTCAGTGTGCTAACAGCCAACCCCTTGTCTGCCCCTGCTTGCAGAAATTCCAGTACCGCTACCGGACTGTTTGTGTCGAAGGAACTATCCGCACACCAACTATTAAAGCGTTTCCACACTTTCAGGTAGATAGCTTGCGTCTCCTTTTTTCTGCAACTTAGTAGGGTTGACACCAACCGATCTGAGAACCCTTTGCCCTTCAGCAATTCCTCCTCAGTAGCCAAGCAGCCAGGTTCCACCGCTCCACCTGAGGACAACAGATTGGACCCTGGGACAGAAGATCTTCCTGGAATGGCAGAATCCACGGGGGTTCCACTGCCAGACTCTTCAAGATGGAAAACCACGGCCTCCTGGGCCAATGAGGTGCTATCAGAATGAGAGTTGTGCTCTCCAACTGTAGCTTCCTCAGTACTGCTGGAATTAGTACAGGAGGGGGGAAGGCATAGCACTTGGAGAACTCCCAGCTCTGAGCCAGTGCGTCCACTCCAAGTGCTCCGTCCCATCTGCTCAGGGAGAAGAACAGATCTGTTTTTCTGTTTTCCCTTGAAGCGAAGAGGTCTATACAAGGCATCCCCCACCTCTGGGTAATTGCCTTGAAGACATCCTGGTTCA
Organism: Lithobates sylvaticus; assembly: GCA_028564925.1. Lineage (NCBI taxonomy): Eukaryota > Metazoa > Chordata > Amphibia > Anura > Ranidae > Lithobates > Lithobates sylvaticus. The sequence goes on along the minus strand of CM053029.1, from coordinate 153,033,634 downwards.
AAATCCAGTCGCCTTCTCTCAGCTTTCTCCTGCTGAGAAAATCCGCAACCTGATTTTGATCCCCTTTTAGATGTACCGCCGACAGGGACAGAATATTTGTCTCGGCCCACCTGAGAATGGTGCTTGTCAAGCTCCACAGAGACCTGCTTTTGGTACCTCCCTGCAAGAGCAACATCGCCCTGTCCACCTTCTGGATTTTTTCTTCCGGAAGAAAAACTTTTTGTTTTGTTGAATCCAACCTGTAGCCCAGGAAGATGATTTTCTGCGATGGGGTCAGGCTGGATTTTTCCAGGTTCAAGAGCCATCCTAGATTTTCGAGGATTTCCCTTGTTACCTGCAGATCTCTGGACAGCTGCTCTGGGGAAGAAGCAAATAGGAGCAGATCGTCTAGATATGCGACTATTGCGATGTTTCTGAGTCGCAAGAAGGCCAGAACCTCCACCATGACTTTGGTGAATATACGGGGGGAAGAAGATAGCCCGAAGGGAAGAGCCCTGAATTGTAGATGCACTATCCCTTCTGGGGTCTTCACCGCCAACCTGAGGAACTTCTGGTACCCCTCTGCTATGGGGATGTGCAGATAGGCATCCTTCAGGTCTATGGACGCCATGAAGCAATTCTGGGGAAGAAGTGCTTTTACCGAATAGATCGAGTCCATTCGGAACTTCCTGTATGTAACCGAGACGTTCAGGGGCTTCAAGTTCAGGATAAGTCTGAACTTTCCCGATGGTTTGCGGACCACAAAGATGTGGGAATAGAAGCCCCTGCCTGTCTCTTCCACCGGAACTCGGATTACCACCTCTTGTTCCTCCAACTCCTGTAGAGAGGAAAGAAGAGCTGAAGCCTTCTCTGCACATTTTGGTAGCGTGGTGACCAGAAGCCTGAGAGGTGGGGTTTTTGAAAACTCCAACCTGTAACCCCTCCTTATAATCTCCAAAATAAAATGGTTGGAGGTGATCAACTCCCACTGTGGGAGGAAGTATCCCAGTCTTCCTCCCACCTTGGTTCCGTCATTTAGACTTTTTGGGCTGTTCAGGAGGGCGAAAAATAGCTCCCCACGCCCTTTGCCCTTCTGCCAAACTTTTTTCTGTTGCTCATTTTTAGGAGGTTCAAACTTCCTCCTGGGTTGAACCCTCCTTTTGGCTTCTGCAAATTTCTTTTTGAGAGGAAAGGCCTTTTTCCTGTCGGCCGTCCTATCCAAGACGGCCTCCAAGCCAGGACCGAACAACAAGTCCCCTGTGAGGGGAATACCGCAGAGCTTGACTTTTGACGCGCTATCTCCTTGCCACGTCTTAAGCCAAAGGGCCCGCCTTGCTGAGTTGGACAAGGCTGCTGACCTTGCTGACATCCTTACTGACTCCGCTGAGGCGTCAGCCAGATAAGCTACTCCATTAAGGAGCATAGGAAAGGAAGACAGGATTGTTTCCTTAGGAGTTCCTGCCTCAATGTGCGCCTTAATTTGCGTCAACCAGTACTCCATGTTCCGTGCCACCACTGTGGATGCCATGGCGGGTTTGAGGTTGCCCATTGATGAATCCCAGGATTTTTTTCAATAAAGAGTCCATCCTTTTATCCATAGGATCTGGGAGGGCTCCCATATCCTCAAAGGCAAGGTCGGTGTGCCTAGAGACCTGTGAGAAGGCCGCATCTAGTTTAGGAATTTTATTCCCCACTAGAGCTTCCTCCTCTGCAAAAGGAAACCTCCTTTTTAAACTTCTTGAAAAGAATGGTTTCCTTTCCGGGTCCTGCCATTCTTTTTTAATGGCGTCGACCAGTACTTCATGGACCGGAAACACTTTCCTTTTCTGTTCCCCTAAGCCCCTGTACATTTGGTCATGGAGCGATAGCTTTTTCCTTTCTTCCTGGATTCCCAAAGTGGTGTGAATAGCTCCCAAAAGCTCTTCCACTTCCTCCAGAGAAAGCTTGTAGCGAGAGGTTCTCGTGGACTCGCCATCCACCTCCTCTCCCTCGGATTCCCCTTGGGAATCAGAAGCAACGCTATCTGGCTCCTCCTCAATCTCTTCTCTAGAGCCCCCCGGATTCTCACCACTCGCCGAGGGAGCATCCGTTAGGCTTGGCGCAACACTCTGCTGTGCTGGTGGAGGGTTAATCTGAGTCTGCGGAAACTGAAAACTAGAGAAGAGCGTTTTAAAAGATTGTACGGTGTTTGCTAGTTCCTTGACGGACTCAGCTAACTCCGTATTTTGCTCCGCTGACTGCTCCCTCACTAGCCCCTCTATACATTCCCTACAGAGTGCTTTGGACCACGATTCCCCCATTGTGGCTCTGCACGAAGGGCATTTTCTCTTTGAATTGTGGGGCGATTTGGTTTTCTCAGCAGACTTGCTCTGAAAAAAGACAAACATAAAAGAGAGCAGTCAGACTCCCCTTAACCACCAGCAATACACACAGAGGGCCACCAGGGGTGCTATAACTTTGACCACCACCACCAGGGTCCTAGTTACCCCCCATCTTCCCCACCACCAAGGGAGACAAACACACCTGTGGAGCTTACAGGTTGTCTAGTAAGGGAACACCACCCCAGGGTTCCACTTACCTTAGAGTGGCTGGTGCAGGCATCTCCAGGAGCCGTTCGGGAAGCCTCTACTTCCGACATTTCCCGCTGAGGATCGGTGGTGCCTCCGCTTCCGAACGCTTGTCGCTACAGGCCGAAATTGAAGCAGCACCAGCCAAAACGCTCGTTCCGCTTTTCAAATCCCGCGGCCGGAACCGGAAGCCGCGGAACGAACGGAAGCACTGACCTCCGTCGGAAATGACGTCACCCGCCATCCGACCCGGCGCACTGAGCTCCACGCCGAACATGGCGGCCTCCAGTGCTTCCGTTGGCGTCCCCCTGGACAGGAGAAGAGCGGAACCCTCCGGCTTACAGTTTCCCCAAAAGAAGCCGGAGGTGCGTGAAAAAAAGGTCAGTCCAGTCCCCGGCTTCCCCAGCCTCACGGACCGCACGATAGGATGGAGGGAGGTAGAGAGACCCCTGCTCCCCCCCCCCTTCTCTGGAAACGATCGGCTTTAGCCTCCCTGGCTATTCAGCCCTTGGCTCCATAGCGGTGTCTCCCCTCCGGAGGAAACACCATAACTGAGGGACTGGCAGGACGGTGGGGGCTTAAATTTCAAAATCTAAGGCGGTGTTTCCTGAAAGGGGAGGAGCCAGGGTCTCTCTATGGGGCTGTCCTGAAAGACGGATGGGGAAAATACTCAGTTATGGAAAATATGTCTAATTTACATCACCCCGTATCTCTTCCATAAGGCCCTGTGTTGCAGTTTGGCAATTTCGAGGTAGGTTCCATTAGACCATATCGGGCTAAATTCCGTGTATCCAGTCACTACCTGCAGATATCGGGTTTTATTCCATACTTTTTGAATAAGGTTATAAGTCGGGTATAACTTATGTAGTTTACGGAAGACCAGATCTTCCAGGGCCACTTGAACAGACTCTTTTACTGTATGCAGCATCACTGTCTCCGAGAAGCTGCCCCCAGGGTCCCTCCACACCCCAACTCATCAGCCTTGGCAGGGCTAGACACCCCCTCCCTCTTCCTTAGGGCCCTGCAGGAGTTGCTTTCACACCTTTTAGATATGCAGACATGGACCTCCATCCAGACACATACTGGTTCAAGTGGACCTGCCATTAGGTATATTTATGTTAAAGCGGAGTTCCAGTCTCCTGTGGAAAATATAAAACAAGTCAGCAGCTATAAAAACTGTAGCTGCTGATTTAAAAAAACAGCCACTCCCTGTGCCACAATCCAGTGGTATGCTCACCCCAGTTTGTCTCACCCGCTGTCTATTTTCCCTGGCATCTTCATTATGGGCACTGGGCTGTGAGCTTGCGGCTTCACAGCAGGATGCCCAGTGCATATCGTGAATGGTGGCTGCAGTCTTCTGGGACCTGTCACGTGCCCTAGAAGATGGCAGGGGAGGGAGGAGAACTTCCGCTCCGATCGCTTAGGAGGTCAGAGCGGAAGCTTCCTCTTTTGGGTGGAGCTCTGCTTTAACTTCAAGCATGTCAACTAATATGTAAACGCTTCCTCTCCCAGAGATCACAGTACTCCCCCTGGCAATGCCTTCATCTGCTTTTCTTTCCACAAGGACGGAGTAATTTTTTGTTCAGGCATGATCTGAGGTCACCATCTACCTCCTGGACAGATGTCGACTCGGATGACACAATCACATAAATCCTGGTGCCTATTCAGTTCTTGCCTGTGTTCACTAATGTCCGATTCAGACCAGCCCCGATTGTAACTTTGCACCAAGTCACACGTCGAGAGAATGCAATCAAGCAAAATCTCCTGTGCTCAAAAGTGGTGCGACGGCAATGGAAATAGCCTAGAATATCAAAGGCCCCCAGTAGATGTACAGGCCTTGCTGCCCATCAAGAGTCAGGGGACACCCAATGGAAACACTGTAAAAGGGAGGGTGCACCCACCTTGCGCATTACCCAAGTGGGCGCCTCTGAAGAGGGGGATTTCCCCCTCGAAACGCATCAGCCATCGAGGAAGGTTCTTCGGCATGCTGCACACAGTCCCGGTGGCCTGGTTGCTCTGCGTCCAGTTTTTGACTTTGATGCGCTTTTATTATTCACTTGTTTGGGAGTACATTTCCTTACTCACCACTTGGGTAATGCACAAGGTTGGTGCGCCCTCTTTTTGTTGTTTTACAGTGCAAAGGTTACAATGTTGCTGTCTGATCATTTTTTAAATGATACAGTCACTGTATAGAGACATGTCATACATGCAAGTTCTGTTTAAAAGAGAAGTATGGCCAAATCTTTTGGTCATACTGCTCTTGTGGGTCACATCAATGCACTTGTGTTCTCTTGTGACCCAGAGCTGCTGCAGACTCTGGAAGGATCCAGATAATGTTGTGATCCACCCTGATGCATGAGCTGCAGCTGGCTCAGCCTCTCAGAGCACTGCCGTGAGCCTGAGCCAGTCGCTCCCATTCCCTCTTGTGCCCAGTGCTGGAGGGGCAGAGCAGAGTGTGGTGACCGACAGTGCTCAGAGTGGACCTGAGAACTAAGAAATCAGTGGTCACTTGATTGGTCAGTTTTCAGGCTTAAAACGCGGACAGCTGCAGCATCGAACCACTGGAGTAGGTAGACGAGGATAGATTATTTTTTTTATTTTTTTAGGATTCCCCCACTTCTCCTTTAAGCGTATGGTCAGCTTTATGGTACAGAAAGAAAAAAAAAAAAAAAGGGCCCATCTGAATACAACTGGCTAAAAAGCTTTCATAAAATAAATAAAAAAAAAGGTAAAAGTGCACAATGGTTAAAACAGACTTAACCACAGCCCATCCCTCAACTTAAATGAAAAAATAAAATAAACTGTAAAGCATAAGGGAAATCGATAACAGCAAGGAACACTGAGAATTTACTGCCCCGCCACGGACATTTTTATTTTTTTGGCTTGTGGTACTTTCCATCCTGCAATATCACTCAAAACATTGTGGTGTTACATTTCTGACCCACTTAGATCTCGTGGCAGTAATCCATCTATAATTGGGAGAATCGGACCCATCCGAATAGCTGAGGTCACACAGCCAGTTAGAAGCCTTTTATGTAACCCCAATCTGTTTAGTGCTAGCTGAAAAAGTTTTTAAAAAACTCCTCTTTAAAAAGTACGGTATGCAACTCGAACACTGAAATAAAAAAATAAATCCTAAGGCCCAATTCAAACGTATGCATTTTTTTTAGTGCATCTTCAGCTTTGCAAACACACACTGCAGTCCATTTAACATGGTTTCCTATGGGACACGTTCACATCTGTGCATTTTATGGAAAGGGCCAGGAACTTTTTTCTGGCTCCATAGACTTCAATGGATCAAAGACATGTATAAAAAAAATAAAAAAAAAATCATCAGTTTGTTGTTAATTTGATATCCTGGTTCATAGTTTAGGATAGGGTGAGAAAGAATTAGAATCTATTGGGTTTTTATGCTGCCCACAGTGGGTATTTGTTAATGTACCGTTGTCTTTACTGCAGAAAATGTTGTCACCTGCACAGCAAGAGGACAAATCTTTCAGGCTGGGTTCACACTGGAACCGGCTGTGGATCGCACAGGAGCGCTGTGCGTCCCTGTTTCCCTATGCAGGGCCGAATCTATGCCTGAATTGGGCCCTGAAACCGAGCCAAAGACACACATAGGGAGACAGTCACATTCCAATTTGCATAGGTGTGAACCCGGCCTAAATATGGAGACCTGGAGAGAGATATTTCCTCCTACTTCACTATTGTGGGTCTCTAGGACAGGAAGTAAAGTGAAATCTCCTTGACTGAACATAGACCGAACAAAAAAAATTCAATAATAAATTCTGGTTTTACATACACTTTGACAGAGTAACATTAGCAGTCTTGTCACTCAGAATGGATATAATGTAAAGAAAGAAAGAAAAAAAAAAAAAAAAAAAAAACGAAAATACCTTTACTGGAGAGAAAAAATGGTGCCCCCGGGCTCTCCTCAGTGCAGCTCACATAACCAAAAACTATAGTCATTTCTTGCTATACACAGGTATACATCTCAGCAAGCTGTTCTGTTCAGATTTCAAAGGTTCAGTTCACCCAATACTGATTTTTGGTTATGGGGGGGGGGGGGGGGGGGTTGAAGCGCTGCCAGTCTTTTTAAACTGACCATAGTTGGATTGAAATTCAGCAAGGACCAGCTGAATTTTGATCCATCTATGGCCGTTCCTGCGATCCAATGATTGACTGCTCATTCGTTATGTAAAATATTTGTTTGATCAGTGCTGTAGCCAACCAGCTGCAGCACTGATCAGTGCATTCTGGCAATGGAGGCGCCCCCGCTGTCAGAATACAATAACACAACGGGAGGATTTCTCCATCCACTTTGATTGTGTGGATGGTGGAATCCATTGTTTTTTTTTTTTTTTTTTATGGGCAGCTTTTGATCATTTCAGGATTCTAGTAGCAGAATGCTATTGAAAGCTCCCTGCTCTATCCCCCTCAGCCATGAAGACTCACTCTTTTGTAACATGAAGAGGAATCTCAATCTTCTTGCTGCAGTGTCTGCAAAGCTGGTTACACAGGGGATTATACAGTATTTGCACTGTGTGACATATGGGCCTACCTAAACATGTCACCCAATCTAAATCTAATCAGACGGGCCCTTGTACTTGCCCTTAATACAATTAGACTGCATGTATGGCCAGGTAGATGCATTTATATGGAGCTTTTTCTTTAAAAAGTTCAGATACATGGGGCTTTGGTCTTCGTGACTGTACTTTGCTGGTTCTCATCCTACCTATCCCACCGCTCTTTCAGTGTCACTTACAACTCTACTTCCTCCTCTCCTCTTCCTTTCTCCGTTGGGGTCCCCCAAAGGTTCTGTTCTTGGACCTCTCCTTTTCTCAATCTACACCTCTTCCCTGGGTCAGTTGATTGCCTTCCACGGCTTTAAATATCATCTCTACGCTGATGGTAGCCTAATCCATCTCTTCACCTGTCTCCTCACGCATTACCAACTTAGTAGCAGACATATCGGCCTGGATGTCACATCACTTCCTCAAACTCAACCTATCCAAAACCGAGCTCATGATATTTCCTCCCTCAGGTGCCACTTTCCCCAATTTCTCTGTCAATATCAACGGCGCAACTATCAACTTGTTCCCCCCCCCCAAGGGTCCTAGGTGTAATCCTGGACTCTGAACTAACCTTTCGGCCCCACATCCTATCGCTATCCAAAATTTGCCACCTCAACATCTCCAAGATACGCCCCTTCCTAACCAGTGACACCACAAAGCTTCTAATCCACTCCCTGGTCATCTCTCGCCTCGACTACTGCAACTCCCTCCTCATTGGCTTACCTCTAAATAGGCTATCCCCACTTCAGTCCATCATGAACACTGCGGCCAGGCTCATCCTCCTCACAAACCACTCAGCGTCTGCTATACCCCTCTGACAATCCCTCCATTGGCTGTCACTCAGCCACCAAATTAAATTCAAGATACCAACTAACTTACAAAGCCATCCGCAACCTGGCCCCCAGCTACATCTCTAACCTAGTCTCAAAATACCAACCTAATCGTTCTCTTCGCTCCTCCCAAGACCTCCCGCTCTCAAACTCCCTTGTCACCTCATCCCATGCTCGCCTTCAGGACTTCTCCAGAGCCTCTCCCATCCTCTAGCATGTTCTACCCCAATCTGTCCGATTTTCTCCTACTTTATCCACTTTCAGAAGATCCCTGAAAATTCATCTCTTCAGAGAAGCCCATCTGGCCCCCACCTAACAACTGTACATTTAACTTCTCAATCAGCACATCGCCTACAGTTATTACCTCTTGTATCTCTTGACCTTCCCTCTTGGATTGTAAACTCTAAGGAGCAGGGCCCTCTGATTCCTCCTGTATTAAAGTGTATTGTATTTGTCCTGTCTACCCTCAAGTTGTAAAATGCTACGTAAACTGTTGGCGCTATATAAATCCTGTATATTAATCTGCCAGGACTGACCCCAAGTACTGTCATACTGTATATAGTGACCAGTGTGTGGTGGCTCTAAGCGTTTTTCAAGGTTGTTGACCATTGCTTTATCACACACACTGACGAGTATTAAACCACATCTAGAATTAGGTTGCTCATAAACTGCACTATGGGTGTCATATTGACAGTATCTTTATATTTTAATTTATATTTTTTGGGGATATATCTGGTCACTAGCTTTATGTGTATATGTTTGAAAACTTTTGTCTATTACCCTCCCATTTTGGGGAGGTCTGGAATATAATTTTTGGTCTATCAAATCTAACACACCTGCTCCCCATTCATACCTGAGATCTTGTTACACTAACGAGTCACATGACATCGGGGAGGGAAAATGGCCAATTGGGTCCAATAAGGACATTTTCACTTAGGGGTGTACTCACTTTTGTTGCCAGCAGTTTAGACATTAATGGCTGTGTGTTGAGTTATTTTGAGGGGACAGCAAATTGACACTGTTATACGAGCTGTACACTCACTACTTTACATTGTAGCAAAGTGACACTTCTTCGCATGAAAAGATATAATAAAATATTTACAAAAATGTGAGATACTGTGTATATATTAAATAGATCTCTCTCTCTAATTATATATACACACACAAATATATATATATATATATATATATATTTATATATATATATATATATATATATATATATATATATATATACACACATACACACACAGGGGATCAGGAAGGAATTTTTTTCCCCTGCTTTAGCAAATTGGAGCATGCGCTGCTGGGGTTTTTTGCCTTCCTCTGGCTCAACTGTGGGTATAGAATGGGGTATATAGGATTGTATGATTTTTTTTTTTGTGGTTGAACTGGATGGACTTGTGTCTTTTATATATATATATTATATATATATATATATATATATAATATATACATACATACACACACACACACATACACATATATATATACACACACAAAAAAAAACACGTGTGTGTGTTTGTGTGTGTGTGTTTGTGTGTGTGTGTGTGTGTGTAAAAATGTTTTCCCATCTGCCCTGAAGCGACACTTCCAGAGAAGAGGGGTTGGTTAAGGGTGTCCAAGCAGGTTTCTCACAATATCCCATTTTTGATCTATACAATAAAAGAAAAAAAAAAAAAAAGACGGGCAGATATGCCAAGCCAACTCTTACAGCTTGATTTGTAAACTTCCCACATTTGGACAGTAGGGCCCCTTTAAGTACTTTCAGTAAATGCATCATAGAAAAAAAAGCTTAGTCAACACGGCCCACTTACACAAACTAATACGTGTCTACAGTGCCCAAGTTTGGAGGCCTTTTAATTAAATGCCTGGCCCCATTTCACAAGCAAAATAACCTCATCAAAAAAAAAAACACACCACACACACAAAAGGCAGGCTTGTTGGCCTAATTATGCATCCCAGCCCTTTAAACTCCGTCCACTGTGCGGTCTGGGACGACTTGACGTGGCGATGGTAAAGGCTAGTCGTGGGAAAAAGAAAAAAAAAAAAAAAATCTGTGTTGTTTTGAAGATTATAAACTTGGCAGCTTTTTTTTTTTTTTTTTTTTTTCTGGCTTGGTACAAACTGCAGTCCCCTCTGCCATACTGCAGAGGCAAGCAGCAATCACATGAAAACCTGCCAGAGCCCCGTCTAATGATTCACATCCTCTGGATTATGATTCACACCTATTCCAGCACAATGCCCTCATCCCACATAACGGGACACAGCAAACTCTGCGATTATTAGGAAATCGCACTTATAAATCAGAAAAGAAATGACACAACTACAAAACTCTACAGAAGACGGAATCCTTGGACTCGTCTGAGCGGAGTTCAGCGCAGATCAGGCTGTCTCTGAAAAGGGTTAGGGATCAGTCGATTAAATCCTCCTGCCCCGGGCAGATCGAGATTACTAGGACGGTGGATGGAAGGATTGCACTGCAGACAGCAGATGCCACAATCACGACATAAACACAAATCCACTGCTGGGTGAAAGTTCCAACCAGACAGCGCCGGAGAAAAACCATTGTTCACAACGTCGGGACAGCAATTCACGATTTCCTGCAGGGGAAGCAAAACAAACAGGAGGCGTGCAGGTTGTTAAAGGGACAGTACACCCAAAAGTGATAGGTGGAGTCTTGCGTATTAAATTGCCCGCCGAGTTCTTAGATCCAGCAGCTAGATCGCCCCCACCATTAATCCTGTTTGACACTTTGGCATGTTTTTATGCTGAATGCATTCGGTATCATGAGGTCAGGTTCATATAACTGCTGTGCGTTACTGCATGCCCATTAATGTGCGTTGTCACATATTAAAGCAGGTCTTCACTGCATCTGGGCACCACAAACCTAAAACACTATTCAATTCATTTTTATTATTCAAAGCAAACTCCCCCATCCATCCATGTCTCCATGCTTTATTTTGCTAAGAAATTACTTTGAAAACCCCCCTAGCATTTCTGGCTAAGGCCATCTTGAGTAAAAAAAAAAAAAAAAAGTTTACTTCCTAGAATCCACCTGCCCTTAGCTCAAGCATGCATGCAGGAGAGTGCGTTGGGCTGAGAAAACCCCTCCTCCTCTCCTGAAGACTCCTGGGATCTAGGACATTATTTGCCAAGGCAAGAAACCAGAAAGTAACGTAAAAAAATAAAAAATAAATAAAAAAGTAAAGTAAATATGATATACCGTATTTATCGGCGTATAACACGATCTTTTCCCCCTTAAAATCGGGGGAAAGTCGTGGGTGCGTGTTATACGCCGATCCCCAAAAAAAAAAAAAAAAAAATCGAGCGGGGCCGAAAAATAGCGAGCGACGTAAAAAAAAAAAAAAAAAAAAAAAAAAAAAAAAAAACGAACGCCCGCGGAAAGAGACCGATCTGACTGCCCGCTCCGCTCGCAGTCCCGCCTCCCTGCGCTCGCTTCCGAAACAGCAGGGAGGCGGGACTGCGAACGGAGACGAACAGTCAGCTCGGTCTGTCTCGGCAGCGCTCGCGCGGTCTGTCTGAGCGGCGGGAAATTTAAATGTGGGCAAGCGGCAAATGACGCTTAAATGTAAAACTTTTTTTTTCCCCCCCCTACTTGGGGTGCACTGGGCCAGCTTTCAATGGAGCCGGTTTACAAATGTCCTGGGGGGGCCACGGTCCGTTTTCCCGTGTGATTTTACGTCTGGTTAATGGTGCGAAAGTAAAAAAATTGCATCTGAACCGGTGAACAAAACCGGACTGCAAGCCTCAGCTGGACATGTGTGAACCCAGCCTAACAGCCAGACAACGAGCATTTTCAGGAGGCCAGCAACGGCAGCCCTGTATTTCTTGCACTACTGGAAACATGACCCGATCCATGGCGAGGATGACACATGTGTAGAAGTGCCAACTGCCCGCTATTTAAAAAGGTATGGTGACACGTCAAAGGAAATCGCTACCTCTTGTTATAGGTCTTCAGAAACTACAAAACTCGGACTTTACGAATGATGTTACTTTGTGGCCCAAGTTGATCAGAATTGCCACCATATCTACAAATATATTTACATTCCAGTTTAATGGCTTCTAATTGTGTTTATAGGAAATGAATGGGGCTTTGCATGGACTCGGCAGCATTGTCCCTGGAAGCCTCTCCCGGCTATCTCTGCCTGGATGATGTACTAAGAAGACAATTATGTCCTTACAAGACTGGATAGAAATGGGAGTCTCACAGCCGTTACAAGGACAAGTCAGAATGCGCACGGCGCTCGCTGGCACCTGCAGTTCATTGAAAGTCAAGGTGATCACGTCTGGTGGGTAAGACGGGACAGAGCGACACAATCTGAGTGCGTACCGTATATCAGTCCAGAAATACACAAGATTACCAAAAATTCACTACTGACCCTTTAAATATCCCAATACAGCTAAACCAGACACAATATCACTATATAGAATGTACTGGGGGCAATGGCGGGTCAGACTGGAACCTTCAAGGTACTACAAGTGCCAGCTTGACCTCCTAGCTGCAGAAATGAGTATGCAGAGATGCAGCTTAAATGTGATTAGAAAGGATTATAGTTGCTGTAACAGGGTTTACTGGAAGGGATTCTCTGGGGAGTACGGCTCATGTACAGTCTATTCAATTGTAACTACTGTCTTCCCTCGTGTAAAGTGCTGCACAAACTGTTGGCGCTTTATAAATCCTGAATAATTATTACAGAGGAACAAAATAGATGAGCGATAGTCAAACTGTGGCGCTTTGCTTGTTTTTATCCTGGTCCTCAGGGCACTGTTCCCTCCACTGGCACCCACAACTGGGGGGGGGGGGGGCAAATATCCCTTCCACTGGCACCCACAACGGGGGGGGGGGGCAAATATCCCTTCCACTGGCACCCACAACAGGGGGGGGGGCAACTATCCCTTCCACTGGCACCCACAACGAGGGGGGGGGGGACAACAACTATCCCTTCCACTGGCACCCACAACGGGGGGACAACAACTATCCCTTCCACTGGCACCCACAACGAGGGGGGGGGGGGGGGACAACAACTATCCCTTCCACTGGCACCCACAACGAGGGGGGGGGACAACAACTATCCCTTCCACTGGCACCCACAACGAGGGGGGGGGACAACAACTATCCCTTCCACTGGCACCCACAACGAGGGGGGGGACAACAACTATCCCTTCCACTGGCACCCACAACGAGGGGGGGGGGACAACAACTATCCCTTCCACTGGCACCCACAACGAGGGGGGGGGACAACAACTATCCCTTCCACTGGCACCCACAACGAGGGGGGGGGGACAACAACTATCCCTTCCACTGGCACCCACAACGAGGGGGGGGGACAACAACTATCCCTTCCACTGGCACCCACAACGAGGGGGGGGGGACAACAACTATCCCTTCCACTGGCACCCACAACGAGGGGGGGGGGACAACAACTATCCCTTCCACTGGCACCCACAACGAGGGGGGGGGGGGACAACAACTATCCCTTCCACTGGCACCCACAACGAGGGGGGGGGGGGGACAACAACTATCCCTTCCACTGGCACCCACAACGAGGGGGGGGGGGACAACAACTATCCCTTCCACTGGCACCCACAACGAGGGGGGGGGGGGGACAACAACTATCCCTTCCACTGGCACCCACAACGAGGGGGGGGGGGGGGACAACAACTATCCCTTCCACTGGCACCCACAACGAGGGGGGGGGGGGACAACAACTATCCCTTCCACTGGCACCCACAACGAGGGGGGGGGACAACAACTATCCCTTCCACTGGCACCCACAACGAGGGGGGGGGGACAACAACTATCCCTTCCACTGGCACCCACAACGGGGGGGCACAACTATCCCTTCCACTGGCACCCACAACGGGGGGGCACAACTATCCCTTCCACTGGCACCCACAACGGGGGGGCACAACTATCCCTTCCACTGGCACCCACAACGAGGGGGGGGGGGGGACAACAACTATCCCTTCCACTGGCACCCACAACGAGGGGGGGGGGGGGACAACAACTATCCCTTCCACTGGCACCCACAACGAGGGGGGGGGGACAACAACTATCCCTTCCACTGGCACCCACAACGGGGGGGCACAACTATCCCTTCCACTGGCACCCACAACGGGGGGGCACAACTATCCCTTCCACTGGCACCCACAACGGGGGGGCACAACTATCCCTTCCACTGGCACCCACAACGGGGGGGCACAACTATCCCTTCCACTGGCACCCACAACGGGGGCACTATCCCTTCCACTGGCACCCACAACGGGGGCACTATCCCTTCCACTGGCACCCACAACGGGGGCACTATCCCTTCCACTGGCACCCACAACGGGGGCACTATCCCTTCCACTGGCACCCACAACGGGGGCACTATCCCTTCCACTGGCACCCACAACGGGGGCACTATCCCTTCCACTGGCACCCACAACAGGGCATTATTCCTCCTCCTACTGACCACAGGTACCATGTAAATTTGTTTATTTCCGCTAATGCTGGAAGATTTTCTACACCCAATGGCCCCAGTCTGACCCCTCTAGAGGCTGAAGAACTCCTGGACCTTTGTTTAGAAAGTTTGGAGACCTGAGATCGCTATTATAGACAGGTAGAGGTGTAGAAGAGAACTAGATTATAGACAGGTAGAGGTGTAGAATAGAAGTATATTATAGACAGGTAGGAGGTGTAGAATAGAAGTATATTATAGACAGGTAGGAGGTGTAGAAGAGAACTATATATTATAGACAGGTAGAGGTGTAGAAGAGAACTATATATTATAGACAGGTAGGTGATGGTGCGTTCTGTGAACACAAGGTAGGTACCCGGTTACAGAGCACGGTACGAGGTGTCTAGACATACAGAAGGAGGTAGTATGAAGCATACACTTTACTCACAATGCGTTTTACCTGGGAGTGAGAACATATTGGGAGGAATTTATTAAGACTAGAGCCGTCAGAATCTGGAGCAGCTGTGCATGGCAACCAATCCGCTTCTATCTTTCATTTTCAAAGCTTAACGGAACAAAGTCAAGATAGAAGCCGATTGGTTAGGATGTAAAGCTGCTCCAGGATTTTACCTGCTCCAGTTTCAGTAAATTGCACCCATTGTTTTAGAAGTGCAAAGAGCAAGTTTCCCCAAGATCAGTACAACCTGATATTTGGGGTTCAGTCACAGGAATACACTGCAGCCAAAACCAGGGATAGTTAAATGCTTGCATTTGGGCGATCAATGATACAATGTTACACTGGGGGGGGGGGGGTGTAGTATTGATACAATGTTACACTGGGGGGGGGGGTGTAGTATTGATACAATGTTACACTGGGGGGGGGGGTGTAGTATTGATACAATGTTACACTGGGGGGGGGGGGGGGTGTAGTATTGATACAATGTTACACTGGGGGGGGGGGGGGGGGGGGGTGTAGTATTGATACAATGTTACACTGGGGGGGGGGGGTGTAGTATTGATACAATGTTACACTGGGGGGGGGGGGGTGTAGTATTGATACAATGTTACACTGGGGGGGGGGGGGTGTAGTATTGATACAATGTTACACTGGGGGGGGTGTAGTATTGATACAATGTTACACTGGGGGGGGTGTAGTATTGATACAATGTTACACTGGGGGGGGGGGTGTAGTATTGATACAATGTTACACTGGGGGGGGGGGGTGTAGTATTGATACAATGTTACACTGGGGGGGGGGTGTAGTATTGATACAATGTTACACTGGGGGGGGGGTGTAGTATTGATACAATGTTACACTGGGGGGGGGTGTAGTATTGATACAATGTTACACTGGAGGGGGGGGTAGTATTGATACAATGTTACACTGGGGGGGGGTGTAGTATTGATACAATGTTACACTGGGGGGGGGTGTAGTCCTGATACAATGTTACACTGGGGGGGGGGTGTAGTATTGATACAATGTTACACTGGGAGGGGGGTGTAGTATTGATACAATGTTACACTGGGAGGGGGGTGTAGTATTGATACAATGTTACACTGGGGGGGGGGGGGGGGGGGGTGTAGTATTGATACAATGTTACACTGGAGGGGGGGGGGGGGGGGGGGGGGGGGGGGGGGGTGGGGGGGGGGGGGTGGGCGGGGGGGGGGGGGGGGTAGTATTGATACAATGTTACACTGGGGGGGGGGTGTAGTATTGATACAATGTTACACTGGGAGGGGGGTGTAGTATTGATACAATGTTACACTGGGGGGGGGGTGTAGTCCTGATACAATGTTACACTGGGGGGGGGGGGTGTAGTCCTGATACACTGTTACACTGGGGGGGGGGGGTGTAGTCCTGATACAATGTTACACTGGGGGGGGGGGGTGTAGTCCTGATACAATGTTACACTGGGGGGGGGGTGTAGTCCTGATACAATGTTACACTGGGGGGGGGTGTAGTCCTGATACAATGTTACACTGGGGGGGGGTGTAGTCCTGATACAATGTTACACTGGGGGGGGGGTGTAGTCCTGATACAATGTTACACTGGGGGGGGGTGTAGTCCTGATACAATGTTACACTGGGGGGGGGGGTGTAGTCCTGATACAATGTTACACTGGGGGGGGGTGTAGTCCTGATACAATGTTACACTGGGGGGGGGGTGTAGTCGGAGAAGTCCGCTCTG
Source organism: Lithobates sylvaticus (assembly GCA_028564925.1). NCBI lineage: Eukaryota > Metazoa > Chordata > Amphibia > Anura > Ranidae > Lithobates > Lithobates sylvaticus. The sequence continues at coordinate 153,017,032 of CM053029.1, read as the reverse complement.
ATCTCAGACTGGGGCACAGTGCGGGGAGTACAGAGGGGGAGGGGAGTAGCGCTCACACACACACGGCTCGGAGTTACTCACAGTTGTGGAATCCGCAGTCCGGATGCTGGGCTCGGCTCTCCGGGCTCCACACTGGCCCGCTCCGTGTAATCCTGCAGAGATCCCGGGGACTTAGTGCGGGGAAGTTACTTGTAGAAGTTCTGTCTCTTCTCTCTCTCCGGGCTGTGTGATGGAGGAGGAGATCACTGCGCTCTGCGCTGGACGCACTCTACAGTGTCAATGCGGGAGCAAAGCTCCGCCTACTCTCCGCCCCTGTCACTAAGTGACCCCGCCCTTCCCATGAGACATTCCCGAGAGCGGACAGCCCCTCCTCCTGTAGCCTTGCAGCCCCGCCCACTCACTCCTCCTTCCTCACTGTGTAGAAAGTTTGCTCTGTACTCCGCACAGCTTCCAGTGTCCTGAGTACCGGAGACAGACCCTCACCGTGTCCCCGTACACACCCCATACACCCCATACACCATCCTTCCTTCCTTCCTTCTCTAGATCCTAGCTACATGATGTGCTAACTCTCTGCTATTCGTTTTAAAGTGATTGGAGTGCAGTGATTTTCAGTATGTGGCGGCTGGTGCTCAAAATTTTTGGGGACGCAAACTGAAAAATTCTGAAAAAAAACCCCATCAATCGCAGCCACTGTGCCCATCAAATGCTCCCACTGTGCCCATCAAACACAGAAACTGTGCCCATCAAAAGCTGCCACTGCGCCCATCAAATGCTCCCACTGTGCCATCAAATGCTGCCAGTGTGCCCATCAAATTCTGACACTGTGCCCATCAAATGCTCCCACTATGCCCATCAAGTGCTGCCACTGTGCCACCAAATACACCCACGGTGCCATCAAATGCTGCCACTGTGCCCATAAAATGCTCCCACTGTGCCAATCAAATGCTCCCACTGTGCCCATCAAATGCGCCTACTGAGCCCATCAAATGCTCCCACTGTTCCATCAAATGCTGCCAATGTGCCTATCAAATGCTCCCACTGTGCCCATCAAGTGCTGCCACTATGCCATCAAATGCTCCCACTGTGCCATCAAATGCTACCACTGTACCCATCAAATGCTCCCACTGTGCCCATCAAATGCTGCCACTGTGCCATCAAACGCTGCCACTCTGCCCATCAAACGCTGCCACTGTGCCCATCAAACACAGCCACCATGCCCATCAAACACTACGACTGTGCCCATCAAACGCAGCCACTGTGCCATCAAATGCAGCCACTGTGCCCATCAAAAGATGCCACTGTGCCCATCAAACGCAGCCACTGTGCCCATCAAATGCTGCCACTGTGCCCATCTAACGCAGCCACTGTGCCATAAAACGTAGCCACTGTGCCCATCAAAAGATGCCACTGTGCCCATCATATGCAGCCACTGTGCCCATCAAATGCAGCCACTGTGCCCATCAAAAGATGCCACTGCGCCATCAAACACCACCACTGTGCCCATCAAACGCAGCGACTGTGTCCATCAAACGCAGCCACTGTGACCAAACGCAAACACTGTGCCCATCAAACGCGAACACTGTGCCCATCAAACGCAGCCACTGTGCCCATCAAAGCAGCCACTGTGCCCATCAAACGCCGCCACTGTGCCCATCATACGCAGCCACTGTGCCCATCAAAAACGCAGCCACTGTGCCCATCAAACGCAGCCATTCATGCAATGCATGAATCTATCTATTGGTGATAGAGGGGGTAGCTGGAGAGACCATTATGGACGCTCCGCCACTGCCTAAGAGTCATTTTTTGATGTGAGTTTCACATGTTTGCTGATCCATATCTTGCTTGTTGTTTTTCCAATGCAGCTTCAAAAATGCCCCCTCTAGTGGTGAGTAGCGATTGTGAGCAGAACCCTCCATACCGCCAGTGTGAGACAATAAGTAGCGCAAAGTAAAGTCTGCAAGCTACAGTCTGGGGGGCTTGGGGTCCTGATCAGTGCTGGGACAAGATCTTCTGCCCCCCATACCGGTTTACTGCAAATTAATCAAGAGAATATTTAGAACATTATAATTTAAATTAGGTTTATGGCCGGCTCACACATGAATCGCACAGGAACATGCTCCGGGTTCCTGCTCAATTCCTGTGCAATTCCATGCAATGCAATTTTCAGCTCATTCATTTAAATGGGCTGAAATCACACTGGATGTAATGCTTGCGCTACTTTTTCAAAAATATTCTGCACCAAATTGCATGGTCCCCTGAGATCCAGTGCAGGCAAACACACTGCAATTGTGATCTGCACTAGAGGTGTCCTTAGGAATATATATATATACCCGCAGGAGATCGCACACTTAGTACATTTTGAATGCAGTGTGGGAAAACTCGCATGGAAAAGGATTTCCCGCACCACCTTCTCATGTGAACGATCCCTAAATTCATATCAGATATCACTCACACATTTCAACAGTATTTTTTTTTTTTAGTAGTAGTTCCAATGCTCCCATCATTTTCTTTTATTCCTCCTGTTTTATTTATGCGGATGTATAATACACTGTAAATGTCATTTTTTGCAGCAAGGCACATTGAAATTAAAGCAGGAGTAAAGCCCATTTGTTAATGGTAACACCCAGGACTGATGTCAGTGGATGCAATATTACCCCGGCATTGGTATCAGTAGATGCAATATTACCCCCCGCATTGGTACCAGTGTATGCAATATTACCCCCAGTATTGGCGTCGATGGATGCAATAATAACCCCCAGCATTGGTGTCAGTAGATGCAATATTACCTCCAGATTTGGTACCAGTGGATGCAATATTACCCCCAGCATTGGAACCAGTTGATGCAATATTACCCCCAGTATTGGCGTCAGTGGATGCAATAATAACCCCCAGCATTGGTACCAGTGGATGCAATATTACCCCCAGCATTGGTGTCAGTGGATGCAATATTACCCACAGCATTGGTGTCAGTGGATGCAATATTACCCACAGCATTGGAAACAGTTGATGCAATATTACCCCCAGTATTGGCATCAGTGGATGCAATAATAACCCCCAGCATTGGTACCATTGGATGCAATATTACCCCCAGCATTGGCGTCAGTGGATGCAATAATAACCCCCAGCATTGGTGTCAGTGGATGCAATATTACCCCAGGCATTGGAACCAGTTGATGCAATATTACCTCCAGATTTGGTACCAGTGGATGCAATATTACCCCCAGTAATGGCGTCAGTGGATGCAATAATAGCCCTCAGCATTGGTACCAGTGGATGCCATATTACCCCCAGTGGATGGTGTCAGTAGGGCAGTGGATGGTGTCAGTAGGGCAGTGGATGGTGTCATTATTTTTCATTTTTATTTCTTATTATTTTTTTACAATTTAATCTTTTTATTATTTATTTTTTTACATTTTTTTTTAGGAAGGGGGCTTTAGTGAAATTTCAGGGGTCTTAACAGGGGGAATCTGCACCACAAAGGGTAATTAGGGTGTGCCCAAGCACACCTGGCACACCCTGTTCATACGTCTATGCCGCCATGAATCATTGCCCAGGATCTGCTGACAGACTCCGGATGTGAACAATCACAGCGAGTGTTGGCAAGGGGGGGCACGCATGCGTACACCCTAAACCCAGAAGTAGGCAACAATGCTCAGGTTCGTCGCTTTGCCTGTGCGGGCTACCCATCCTCAGTACATTGCGGGCGGTCCACAACTGGTTAAAGACAACCCAAAGGACAGCAGAAATATATTTTTGATTGTACTTAAAGTGAAAGAGGTTCTAAAGGCAGAAGGTTTTTTATCTTAATGCATTCTATGCAATAAGATAAAAAGCCTTCTGTGTGCAGCAGCCCCCCCCTCAGCCCCACTAATACTTACCTGAGACCCATCTCTATCCAGCGATGTGTACGAGTGCCTAGGCGCCTAGGCCATCCGGGATTCTACCTCTGGTTGGCTGAGACACAGCAGCAGTGCTATTGGCTCTCGCTGCTGTCAATCAAAGTCAGTTATCCAATAAGGCGAGAGAGGGGTGTGGCCGAACTGAAGCTCCGTGTCTGAATGGACACACAGAGTTGTGGTTCGGCATGGGTGCCCCCATAGAAAGCTGCTTGCTGTGGGGGCACTCGATAGGAGGGAGGAGCCAGGAGCGCCGAAGAGGGAAACGAGAAGAGGAGGATCCGGGCTGCTCTGTGTAAATCAACTGCACAGAGCTGGTAAGTATAAGGTGTTTGTTATTTAAAAAAAAAAACATGACTTTACAATCACTTGAATCTTTCAGTAACTTCACAAGTCTGCATAAATAAATCCCTAACATGTCCCAATTAACAGCAACAGTGTCAATTTTCAAAAAGGCTCCACTTTTTATTATTAAAGATATGTGACTCTGCCTAGGCTGAGATGAGGTCATCAGTCTACTGCAGGCAGAAGGGAGCATTTCCTCAGTCTCTCCTCCCCCAGTGATTAGACTGCAATATTGTAACTTTTTATCAAGTCACAAGGTGAGAGGCTGAAGAAGGGGCTGATCTGTGTCAGATATTTTGGGAAGAACCACACAGGAACCAAGATTCCGAGCATCTCAGTCCAGGAAGTAAATGGTGACCCTGGATGAAGCCTGAGCAAAGATGGTGCCACTGCACTTGCACAAAGTTTGGGATTTTGTAGGATTAGAGTCAGAAGTATGATTAACCAATCATACCAAGCAGGTGCTAATGATCATCAATTTCATATGTAGGTTGAAACACAGTCATTAACTGAAGCAGAAACAGCTGTATAGGAGGCTTAAAACTAGGCGAGGTTGTGGAAGACGGATTCATGTCCCAGGTCATACACCACGGCAAGACTGAAAACAGCAACAAGACACAAGGTAGTTTATACTGCGATCAGCAAAGTGTCTCCCAAGAAAAGATTTCAAAGCAGACTGGGGTTTCAAGATGTGCTGATCAAGCTCTTTTAAGCACAACAGAAGGTTTTTAAGGTGAAAAACCATGAGGGTTTACAACCCCTTTAATACAGCAGATGAAAGACACATCATGCTTACTTCCCTTCAACATCAGAAGACGACCGGCAGTTCCATCAGCACAGAACTGGTGGAAACCAGTGGGACCCAGGTACACCCATTTACTGTCCAGAGAAGTCTGGCCAAAAGTGGTCTTCATGGAAGAACTTCAGCCAAAAAGCCATACCTTCGATGTGGAAACAAGGCTTAGCAACTCAACTATGCATGAAAACATAGGAACTTGGGTGTAGAAAAATTGGGCAGCAAATCGCAAACGGACAGCAGACATTCCTTCTCCCTTCTCTCCCCGGGATCACCAGCACGGGTTACTGTACCCACAACCAAATCCTCTATCCCCTCTCCTTTTGGACATTAATCCACTTGGTAGAACATTTTGGTTAGCCACATTGGGGGCTCACCTTATTTTGCCTTGAGGGGTTCTGGATTTTACGTGTTTAACTAATTAAAAAACTGTTTTGCCCGTTTGGGTCCCATTTTGGCTTTCAAACCCATAGGAAGCAACAGGGGGTCCCCACGGGGCATATAAAAATGATTTGGTCCATCGGCTGCACATCCAAGTTTTAACACCATGATTAAAGAGGAAGTAAAGATGTTACACCCCTATTGTTTTTAATCTCAATGTGTCAGCTGTCTTTTTCTACTTTTCAATAAACAAAAAAATAGGAATATGTTTGTTATCTGTCTGGAGTAGACCATTTAACGCCCAAATCAAAAACAATTTCCTCTTTATGTAATCTACTCTGTATCTTAATGATATGTCCCCCTGTATGTGTGTGTTGTATAAAAAAAAAAAGCCGTATATACCTTATCTATGAGCGCTGATCTCCCCATCTGTGGGAGGGGCCGAGATTCCTCCACTGATGTCAGTCTGGAGGGGAGGAGGAGGAAAGAGCTAGAGAGATCCGGCCGCGTCACGTGATCGCTGATCAGCTCTCACAGATAAGGTATATATGGCTTCTTTTTTTTATACAACACACACACACAGGGGGACATATCATTAAGATACAGAGTAGATTATATAAAGTAAGAAGAAAAGAGGAAATTGTTTTTGATTTGGGCGTTAAATGGTCTACTCCAGACAGATAAAAAACATATTCATATTATTTTGTTTATTGAAAAGTAGAAAAAGAGACAGTTGACACATTGAGATTAAAAACAATAGGGGTGTAACATACATGCCCCTATACATAAGAACAGTGGTGTATATACAACATTTTGTATAAAGATATTACATAGACATAGCCAACATGTTTTGCGGTATATGCATCTGCTTCTTCAGGGCTTGCTTTCTTTGTAGCTAACTCAAATTTGTATTTAAACAGAACATAGCCATACATGAACAATTCCATACATTATAGGTATCCAATTCTCTATCCCTAGAGTGTGGAGATATATATATAAAAAGGGAAATGAGGAAAAAAAGGGGGGGGGGATATTATAGCTGATATTAAGACCACTTTCACACTGAGGCGCTTTTCAGGCCCTTTCACGCCTAAGGCCACTTTCACACTGAAGCGCTTCTAAACTGCCAGTAAAAACACTGAGCGCTTTTGAAGAGCATTTCAGGCGCTTTTGAAGAGCTTTCCATTCATTTCAATGGGGAGGGGAGTTTTTCACAGCCCTGCCAGCACACTGCCCCAGTGTGAAAGTGTTCATTGTTTTTAATGGAAATACGTTTTCATGAGCTTTTTAGGCGCTGTTTTTAGCGTGAAAGCGCCTGAAAAGCGCCTCAGTGTGAAAGTGGTCTCAGGACGGTGTTCCTGAGAGTCCCATCGACAGACATTTTAATAATTGTATGTCATGCAATCTGGATATTATTCAGTTCTGAGCTATCGATAGGATACACCCTAACCCTCGGGAAGGTGACTTTGATAACCTTATCTTACGCTTGGAATCCCGTTGGATTTTTACTTTGAGCGAAAATTATCCCCCTGGCTTGAATGGGTATGTCAGCTATGCCCCTATTTTTATCTAATTAAGGGGATATAGAGGTAATGAAACTATACTTCTTTTGTGTTGGGTTATTGTTGTTCATGGGGAACATATTGGGGGAGGATGTAAGCCCATGTGTGGAGCTATAGTGCCCTTTTTCCTTTTTTTTTTTTTTTTTTTTTTGTACCTTTGCCCTTTGGGGCCACAGGATTAGGTCTCCATTGGCCCTCTTTATATTTAGTTTTTTCAGTTTTTTACCCCGTATGGAGGGGGTTGTAATTAAAGCGAAGATCGTTTTTTTAAATATCCCACCATCTATTTGGTGTATTAATAAGCCATACTTGGGAGTATATATATAATTGGTTGTTGCCTTTGTTTTTATCTAGATGGTTAGGCGGTATAGTTTGGGGTTGTGGTGCCGGTTTGTATGTGGAGGGAGTCTACAGGTATTTTAGGTGTTACAGGGGTCCAGATGACACAGCACAAGCACTGTCATGAAGATCCTGCCAGAAACCTGAATCCTGGGCTTCCCAGGCCACGGGCGCCACTGCTCATGCGCGCAGGTGCGCGTGCACGTGCGCGGCTTTGCACGGGCGCGCGCGCGGGTAGACAAGCGCGCGCCCCTGTTGGCGCCAGGCAGGCTATTTAAACCCAACTAGAGCAGACGGTCCCCGCTGTCTGCTCTACAGCATTGTGGTGACTGAAACCTGATACCTGATACCTCTGATCTGTGTTGACTCGGCTTACCTGTGACTATCCATCTGTCTGCCTGCACCCGACCTTGGCTTGTCTGTGACCATCCTTCTGCCTCATCCCTTTGTACCTTGCTGCCAGCCTGATACCCGACCCTGCCTGCCTGACTGTCCTGCTTACCTGTGCTGATCCAGCCTGTCCTGAGATCCTGTCTGCTCTACTGAACCAATGTACCTGTGCTGATCCGGTGTGTCCCGAGATCCTGTCTGCATTGCTGAACCAGTGTACCTGTGCTGATTCGGTGTGTCCTGAGATCCTGTCTGCATTGCTGAACCAGTGTACCTGTGCTGATTCGGTGTGTCCTGAGATCCTGTCTGCATTGCTGAACCAGTGTACCTGTGCTGATCCGGTGTGTCCTGAGATCCTGTCTGCTCTGCTGAGCCAGTGGGCCTGTACTGATCCGGCCTGCTCTGCTATCCAGTCTGCTGTGCTGATCCTGCCTGTCCATCCAGTTCCAGCCTGCTCTGCTATCCAGTCTGCTGTGCTGATCCTGCCTGTCCATCCAGTTCCAGCCTGCTCTGCTATCCAGTCTGCTGTGCTGATCCTGCCTGTCCATCCAGTTCCAGCCTGCTCTGCTATCCAGTCTGCTGTGCTGATCCTGCCTGTCCATCCAGATCCAGCCTGCTCTGCTATCCAGTCTGCTGTGCTGATCCTGCCTGTCCATCCAGATCCAGCCTGCTCTGCTATCCAGTCTGCTGTGCTGATCCCGCCTGTCCATCCAGATCCAGCCTGCTCTGCTATCCAGTCTGCTGTGCTGATCCAGTTACCCACCTTGTCCGCTGAGTTGACCCTGTGTCACTCCACCGGTCTGTTGATCCTGCCAGGCACCCGTGCTCCTCCTCGCTCCTGGGTCTCCTGTCACCCTACCAGGGAACCAGGAGTGGGAGACGCAAGGGAGGTCTCTCTCTGCTAACTTGGGCTCACACCACCAGGTACGTGACAAGTGTCATATAACATGCTTTAAAGGAGCAGGATCCATTTATTTTTTTGGGTTAACATACGCTTTAATTTACAGCATCTTTTTCACACCTGCTCAAAACTTTTGCACAGAACTCCTGATAGATCCACTTTACACAGTGGTCATTTTTAAATCCCCTCTGAGGCTCATGGGTTTGTGAATAGAGACATCCCAGCTGAGCGGATTGTGTTGTACATCGAGTGTCAGCGTTTCATCTGGTTGGATCTGCATCTTTGAACACAAAAAAGTTCCCTCTATCTATTCTAGGTACCGTCACCCTCCAGTGACTTTCACTTATTTTTGCTTTCCTGCTTTACCTGAGGACAAAAGGTAAATTCAGCGCTCACACAATGCTGGGGCAGGTCACTCCGAGGTTGCGGAAGTTTGCTTCATAGATTAAATTTTAATCTATTTCCCTGGTTCTTTCTTTTCCCGCTCGTCAACATACTAATAATATTTTTAAATAAAATATTTCCATTTTTCATTACATATGCTATTTTAGACCTGATGATGTCATCACTGGGTCTCTGTGCTTCTCTATGTAATGGATTGCTAGTAGGAGGACCAGCAGATTGCTGTACATAGCTTCCTGAAAACATCACAGCACCCTGCATCAGCACTTCTCTCACAAACCCTTGGCTTTGATGCAAGCAGTGGGCTGGCTCTTGAAGGAGTTATGCCGCGTACACACGATCTGACTTTTCAACGGACTAGGTCCGACAGTATTTCCGACGGACTTTGCAGCGGAGGTCCGCCGGACTTTCAAACGAACGGACTCGCCCACACACGATCACTCCAAAAGTCAGACGGATTTGAGCGTGATGACGTACGGCTGGACTAGAATAAGGAGGTTCATAGCCAGTAGCCAATAGCTGCCCTAGCGTCGGTTTTCATCCGTTGGACTAGCACACAGACGACCGGATTTTTCTCCGAACTCGAGTCCGTCAGAAAGATTTGAAACATGTTTTATTTCTAGGTCTGTCGGTCTTTTGGAAAAGAAAAGTCCGCTGGAGCCCACACACGATCGAATTATCCGACGGATTCTGGTTTGCCGGACCAAGTCTGACGGAAAGTCCGATCGTGTGTAAGCGGCATTGGGCAAATATCAAAATGCCTTGATGGATGGATGTCAGTTTGGATGAGTGTCCAATGCAATACTCCCAACGCACACGTACCTGCACAAACGGCTGTATCTTAAATTGGGTGCTAAAATGACCAATGGCTGGAACCAACTGCAATCATGAGAAGGAATTGTATATATATTATATATATGTGGTTAAAATTTTGGACCCAATTCTGGAGATCCTGGTGTGCTGGTGACACTTCCTTCTCAAGTTTAGATGAATTGGCACTCCTAGGCAGGCTGCACCCTAGGCAGTGCCAGGACAAGGTCATCCAGCGCCCAGGAAGTCTCTCCTGCCAACCCCTTGTCCCGGCCCCGATTCAAGGTCATGCTGATCCTCCATAATTAAAAGAACTAAAATCCAATTTATGAAAGGGGCGGACCAGGAGTGGTTCCGCTGAGGAGGAAAGATTTAGATGATGCTGGAGGTCCTGGAGCCAGGAAAAGAGATGGGCTTTATCTGATTAGTTGCCGCTTCTAATGCACATTGTAAAAAGATTATGCCGCATACACACGGTCGGAATTCTCGTCAGAAAAAGCTCTGATGGTTTTCCCGTCGGAATTCCAACGGAATTTCACTCAAACTGTCTTGCCTACACACGGTCACACCAAATTCTGACGGTCAGTAACACAGCGGTATAAAACACATTCGACAGCACTATAAAAGGGAAGTTTAATGCTTCCGAGCATGCGTCGAATTGTTTCTGAGCATGCGTCGGAATTTTGCGTGTCGGAATTGCATACACACAATCGGAAAATCCGATAGAAAGGTTTTCCGTCGGAAAAATTGAGAACAGGTTCTCAATCCAAAGTCCGTCGGAAATTCCGACAGAAAAAGGCCGATGGGCATACACACGGTCGGAAAATCCGATGAAAAGCTCCCATCGGACTGTTTCCATCGGAAATTCCGACCGTGTGTACGCCGCATAAGAGTGTGCAGTGAAATGAAAGCAAATTCAGTACAGATCAAGAGCCTGTACAACTGTACAAGTCTGAAAGGAAGGCTGGAGGTCAACTTCAACCCTTTACCAACCTATCCCAAAAAAAAAAAATCCTTTAAAAAAATATATAAAATATTATTGATGTGTTATAAAAAAAATACAAAAAGTGATTTTGATGCTAAAGCTGGAAATGGCCCGTTTCTACAACCGCCCTTTCCATGTGGATGGAAGTCATTTGTCCTCCATCACCTAACAAGACCTCCAGTGAAATCAATTCTTCACCTCGTTGATTGGAAAAGTCAGCGCCAATTTCTTCTCCTCCAAGCGGCCGGGGCTGAAGAGGCCGCCAAGTGCCGTCTCTCCAATGCGCCTAATTTGTAGGTCCCGGCAGTCTGGGACTTCGCGACTCCCCCCCACCAAGAGGCAGATTGGATGACCGCTTTTAGATAATTGAGGAGCTGACTGTCTTTCACGTATTGGCAAGCGGACGCTGAAAAGACTCTTCCTTTTATTTTTTTTTAATACTATTTTCTCTCTGCATCTTCTATAATTGGGTTACCTAGAGGAAAAAAGGCATTCGCCTATTTAGAGCCCGGCGAGGGAACGGCGAGGAGCAAAAATAATTTTCTACTAAGTAAAAAGAGACCAAACGGGTTTATTTCAAGTGAACCTGTCCTTGGGAGAGGTAAAATGAAATTCATTAACCACTTCAGCCCCAGTGCCGATTCTGACACTCCTCATATGTAAAAAAAAAACGACATTGTTTTGCGAGAAGATCATTTAGAACCCCCAAACATTATGTACTTTTTTTAAGCAGAGGCCCTGAAGAATAAAATGGTGGGTGTTGCGATGTTTTACGTCACACAGTATTTGCACAGCGGTTTTTCAAATGTAATTTTATTTTTAGAAAAAAATAATTTTAGTGAATTTTAATACACAAAAACACAATATAATACCCCACTGTTTGATAGAATATAAAATATGATGTTATGCTGAGTAAATAGATGCTTAACATGTCACGCTTTAAAATTGTGCATGCTCTTGGAACGCGCCAAACTACGGTACCTAAAAATCTCCATGGGTGACATTTTATAAGCCTTTACAGTTTAGAGTTACACAGGTGCTAGAATTATTGCTCTCGCTATAAGGTTTGCGGCAATACGTCACATGTGTGGTGCGATTACCAACGCGTGCGTTCACCTTCGTGGGCAAGCACAATGGGATGGGGAGATTTACATTTTTTTACATTTTAATATTTATTTCACTTATTTTCATTTTTTCACTGTAACTTTTTTATTTTATTTGGATCACTTTTATTGCTATCACAAGGGATGAACTAACATCTCTTGTGATAGCATGGGTCGTAACAGGTTCCCTTTATGGAAAGATCTGGATTTAATAGATCTCAGATCTCTCCTCTGCCCTCCAAAGCATCAGATCAGACCAAGATTGGTTTGATCTGATGCTTTTACAAGCGGGTAATAGCTTGTGTACATGAGACCGAAACCGGAAGTGAGGAAATCCTCTTCTCTTCCAGTTTCTGACGTCACAAAAGTGGGAGGAATGACATCCGTTCCTCTCATTGTGTCTCAGCAACCAGATTCCACCGGTTGCGTCTTTTCCATGCTCCCAGTTCACTCAGGAGAGTCCGGCAAAGACAGTGGTAACACCTGTAAAAGTAATCCAGCGGCTCTTTAGGCACTCGGATTACATTTACCAGCTTCAGAATGACTGGTTGAAGAAAATTATATCTCGGTCATCGCTGCCGAGATATCACCCTTCTGACCGAGCGATGTTTGACCATTCTTCCAGAAGTGCATTTGTGAGGTCAGGCACTGGTGTTGGACGAGAAGGCCTGGCTCACAGTCTCTGCTTTAATTCCTCCCAAAGGTGTTCTATCGGCTTGAGGTCAGGACTCTGTGCAGGCCAGTCAAGTTCCTCCAGCCCATCAGTGCCATCTTATCAGTGGCCATCAGTGCCACCTTATCTGTGCCCATCAGTGCTGCCTTATCTGTGCCTATTAGTGCCGTCTTAACTGTGCCTATCAGTGCCCACCAGTGCAGCCTCATCAGCGCAAAAAATGACCTGTTTGCAAAATTTTATAACAAACTATAAAAACATGGATTTTTTTATTTTCCATCTTCTTTTGTTTGTTTAGCAAAAATTAAAAACCCCAGCTGTGATTAAATACTACCAAAATAAAGCTCTATTTGTGGGAAAAAATTTGAAAAATGTAATTTGGGTACAGTGTTGTATGACCGTGCAATTGTAAGTGCCCAGTAAGCAAGTGCTTAAGGAAAGGTGCTGAGCCCCCGAAACGCGTAGGCTGTTGTAAAATAAAATCTTTGAAAGGACTATACAAGCTGCTGTGACATTCCCATCTTTTCAAATCTTTGATAGTCTCAGGAGAGAGCAAGAGAGTGTGTCTATGTTCCTACATACAGTTGGACCATGGGGAATGAATGTAGGCGCCCTCTAACAGGAATTTAAAATAAAATAAAAAAGTAGTTTGGCAATTTAGATGAGACAGAGCAATAGAAGGGAATTTTTTGAGTTAAGGATATACTTGAAAAAAATTTTTTCAACCAGAGTTTAGTTCCCTAAGGGTCGGTCCACCTAAAACTGAAACAACAAAATGTCCATGTTTGGAAGATGCTGGAGAGTTAAAGCTGAACTCCAACCAGATATAAAAGAGAGATGAGCTCATCACTGTGCTGCATGTCCGATGGCTCCTTTCCCATGACAGTGGGCGGCGGCGTTATCAGGTCACTCCCATACACATTACATAGTATCTGCCCATTATATGTATGACTGTCCTGTCTGTATCCACCCAAAAGTGAGAAATCCATTGTGGGTGAAGAAGGGTGAAGAAGCGGCTCTGGTGTGTGACATCCTCCACTCACTTTTCTCCCTCTTATCAGTCATCAAAGCTTCTCTATTGTTATCATTGGTGGAAAAAATTAAATTTTGATTGTCATGTGAAACAAATTAATCTGTTTATCACTTTTCATGACTGGAACGAAGATCCAGTTTAGCGGAAGAAAACACGTTTCGTGGTTTCTGTGGAAACAGGAAGACTTGTTTTTTTTATGTATTGTAAGATTTTCTGCTGCAAGTGAAATGACTGCGGCGGTAACAAAAGGCGGTGATTCACCGGGGCCGCGCAGTGCAGGCGAGGGGCGAGCGTCTGTGTCATTAATGAGAGCGCGGCTATGCTCTGCCTTAACTCTTTCCTACAGACACACAGCTGCTACGATCCTTCCATCCATCACCTATCTATCTATCTTTGATTTGTCTATCCATCTATCTTCTACCTAACTATCTATCTATCAATCTAGCTCTCTATCTATCGCTCTCTTATCTATCTACAGTATCTCACAAATGTGAGTACATCCCTCACATTTTTGTAAATATTGTATTCTATCTTTTCATGTCACAACACTGAAGAAATTACACTTTTCTACAATGTAAAGTAGTGAGTGTACAGCTTGTATAACAGTGTAAATTTGCTGTCCCTCAAAATAACTCAACACACCGCCATTAATGTCTAAACTGCTGGCAACAAAAGTGAGTACACCCCTAGGTGAAAATGTCCAAATTGGGCCCAAAGTGTCAATATTTTGTGTGGCCACCATTATTTTCCAGCACTGCCTTAACCCTCTTGGGCATGGAGTTCACCAGAGCTTCACAGGTTGCCACTGGAGTCCTCTTCCACTCCTCCATGACGACATCACGGGGATGTTAGAGACCTTGTGCTCCTCCACCTTCCATTTGAGGATGCCCCACAGATGCTCAATAGGGTTTAGGTCTGGAGACATGCTTGGCCAGTCCATCATCTTTACCCTCAGCTTCTTTAGCAAGGCAGTGGTCATCTTGGAGGTGTGTTTGGGGTCGTTATCATGTTGGAATACTGCCCTGCAGCCCAGTCTCTGAAGGGAGGGGATTATGCTCTGCTTCAGCAAGTCACAGTACATGTTGGCATTCATGGTTCCCTCAATGAACTGTAGCTCCTCAGTGCTGGCAGCACTCATGCAGCCCCAGACCATGACACTCCCACCACCATGCTTGACTGTAGGCAAGACACACTTGTCTTTGTACTCCTCACCTGGTTGCCACCACACACACTTGACATGATCTGGACCAAATACGTTTATATTGGTTAATCAGACCATAGGACATGGTTCCAGTAATCCATGTCCTTAGCCTGCTTGTCTTCAGCAAACTGTTTGCGGGCTTTCTTGTGCATCATCTTTAGAAGAGGCTTCCTTCTGGGATGACAGCCATGCAGACCAATTTGATGCAGCGTGCTGCGTATGGTCTCACCACCGACAGGCTGACCCCCCACCCCTCCAACCCTTTAACCTCTGCAGCAATGCTGGCAGCACTCATATGTCTATTTCCCAAAGACAACCTCTGGGTATGACGCTGAGCGCGTGCACTCAACTTCTTTGGTGGACCATGGTGAGGCTTGTTCTGAGTGGAACCTATCCTGTTAAACTGCTGTATGGTCTTGGCCACCGTGCTGCAGCTCAGTTTCAGTGTCTTGGCAATCTTCTTATAGCCTAGGACATCTTTATGTAGAGCAACAATTCTTTTTTTCACATCTTCAGAGAGTTCTTTGCCATGAGGTGCCATGTTGAACTTCCAGTGACCAGTATGAGAGAGTGAGAGCGATAACACCAAATTTAACACACCTGCTCATTTACACCTGAGACCTTGTAACACTAACGAGTCACATGATACCGGGGAGGGAAAATGGCAAATTGGGCCCAATTTGGACATTTTCACTTAGGTGCACTCACTTTTGTTGCCAGCGGTTTAGATATGGCTGTGTTGAGTTATTTTGCGGGGACAGAAATTTTACACTGTTGTATAAGCTGTACACTCACTACTTTACATTGTAGCAAAGTGTCATTTTTTCAGTGTTGTCACATGAAAAGACATAATAAAATATTTACAAAAATGTGAGGGGTGTACTCACTTTTGTGAGATACTGTATCTCTCTATCATGTATCTAACTGCCAGCCTCTCCCACCAGCTATAATCTGCCTGCACTGCATAGAGGAACACAAAGGCCCAGTGATGACATTGCTGGGTATAAAATAATGTAGTCAATTAACCACTAGCTGACCGCCCACTGTCAAATGACGGCGGGACGGTGCAGCTCTTGTGGCTCGCTTCTTGGCCACTGGGGGGCGCGCGCGCGCGTGCCCGCCGCGTAGCTGGGGCCCCGGTGCGCGTGCCCGGCGGTCGCGATGACCGCCAGGCACCCGCGATTGCCCGGTAATCGAGCAGGACGTGGATCTGTGTGTGTAAACACAAAGACCCACGTCCTGTCAGAGGAGAGGAGGCCGATGGTGTGTCCCTTGTACATAGGGACACCGATCGGTCCCCTCCCCCAGTCAGTCCCCTCCCCCCACAGTTAGAATCACCAAGATAGGGTACATATTAACCCCTGCAGCACCCCCTAGTGTTAACCCCTTCCCTGCCAGTCACATTTATACAGTAATCAATGCATTTTTATAGCACGGATCGCTGTATAAATGTGAATGGTCCCAAAAATGTGTCAAAAGTGTCCGAAGTGTCCACCGCAATGTCGCAGTCACGATAAAAATCGCAAATCGCCGCCATTACTAGTAAAAAAAAAATAAATAATAAAAATGCTATAAATCTATCCCCTATTTTGTAGACGCTATAACTTTTGCGCAAACCAATCAATATACGCTTATTGCGATTTTTTTTTTTACCAAAAATATGTAGAAGAATACGTATCGGCCTAAACTGAGGAAAAAATTTGTTTAAAAAAAAAAAAAAATTGGATATTTATTATAATAAAAAGTAAAAAATATTATGTTTTTTCAAACTTGTCGCTCTTCTTTTGTTTATAGCGCAAGAAATAAAAAACACAGAGGTGATCAAATACCACCAAAATAAAGCTCTATCTGTGGGGAAAAAATGATAAAAATGTTATTTGGGTACAGCATTGCATGACCGCGCAATTGTCATTCAAAATGCGACAGCGCTGAAAGCTGAAAAATGGCTTGGTCAGGAAGGAGGTGTTCGTGCCTGGTAGGCAAGTAGTTAAAAAGGTTTTATTTAAATATGTCACTAGAATGTTGATGAGGGGGAGGGAGGAACCAGAAAAGGCAAAGCATAAGCAGATTAAAACAGTGAAAAAATGACTGCGCTAAAGTGCAAAACGTAAAAGAAAAAAATTATAAAGCAGCTGCAAAACTATGAAATACACATAGGACAATTGCAATAAACTAAAAAAGCAGCGCTAAAAAAAGTCCATTTCTTATTTACAGTCACACTCACATCACTTTTTTGGACTTTATTCTTTTTTTAGCGCTGCTTTTTTAGTTTATAAGCAGATTAAACTTTCTGAGATGACGTTTGGTGCACGGTCTTCACAAATACTAAAACAGGTGGGGGTTTTATCGAAATATTGCACAGAAATACCTTTTTTTTTTTTTTTCTTAGAGATTTATCATAAATTTGTGGTCTTCAAAAAAAATTTAAATAATGTTGCCCGATGCTGGCAGTCAGTGATGCGAAGAACTTTTGTTTCATTGCCATGCAAAGCTAATCCTTTCCTTCAGAAGTCAGCATTTCTGGAGGAGAGTTAATTATTATTTATCAAGTCAGAATCTGAGGAGGGAGCTGACAGCATAGAAATGGTTTTGCGATTTTCCCAAACCGAAAATGCTGATACGACAGCGGAGGGTCTGAGATGTATTCCTGTATGATATCTACTAAGCGACTCCAGGTCTTTGTTATAGAAGTGACTACTCCATCGTGCTGCTGAATCGCACTGCTGACTCTGGTCTCTGATTTTGTAACAAGTGACTGTTAAAGCAGAACCTCAACCTTCCAGCGATGGGGTGACTACATTCCCTGCCAGGCCCTGTCATCTTCCCACTAGGTGCATGGGCGTCCACAGGTAGTGGCAAGGGGGGGCAAGTGCCCCCCCTTGGAATCAGGGATCGGATCAGGAGTTTGTTCCTCACTCAGTCTTTATCCTAGCGCTGGCGGCCGGCCCTGTCCTTACCCAGAATGAAAACGGGTCTTGCCAGCTGCTGGCCATAATGGACATCCTACTGGCATGCAAGGTACTGTACTGAGCATTACACACACCACTGGGACATAGGAGCACTTGAGGGACTGCACACAGGGCTAGGGGTCCCTCTGTCTGGCCCCCTAATTACCCCTCTCTGTCACCCCCTCTCTCTGTCACCCCACCCCTCTGTCTCTCTCTGTCACCCCCTCTCTCTGTCACCCCACCCCTCTGTCTCTCTCTGTCACCCCCTCTCTCTGTCACCCCACCCCTCTGTCTTTCTCTGTCACCCCTCTGTCTCTCTCTGTCACCCCCTCTCTCTGTCACCCCCCCTCTGTCTCTCTCTGTCACCCCCTCTCTCTGTCACCCCACCCCTCTGTCTCTCTCTGTCACCCCCTCTCTCTGCCACCCCACCCCTCTGTCTCTCTCTGTCACCCCCTCTCTCTGTCACCCCACCCCTCTGTCTCTCTCTGTCACCCCCTCTCTCTGTCACCCCACCCCTCTGTCTCTCTCTGTCACACTCCTCTCTCTCTGTCACCCCCCCCCCCTCTGTCTCTCTCTGTCACCCCCCTCTGTCTCTTTCTGTCGCCCCCTCTCTCACCCCCTTTCTATCTGTCACCCCCCTCTGTCTCTCTCTGTCACCCCCTGTCTCTTTCTGTCACCCCCCTCTCTCTGTCACCCCCCTGTCTCTCTGTCACCCCCCACATGTATACAGTCTCTTAGAGTCTCTTGGGCCTTGTATGCAGTCACTAACCATCTCCTGTACTACGTCTGCAGTCTCTGACCGTGATAATGACATTGTCGAAAAGGGTCAGAGCATGGGTGACCTTAAAAATATGCCCTCCCCTGAAAATAGTTCTGCGGACGCCCATGACTAGGTGTCGAGTTTTCCACCTCTTGATTGGCTGACAGGGGATGATGTCATCCTGCACATGCGCACAAAAGTCAGTCATTTCGGCAAAGCCAATGTGTGCCGGGAATGCACGGTGGGCTGCGGGTGCGGGTGCATTCGGGGAAAAAGCTGCCAGCAGGCAGGTAAGATTGTATTATTGCAGAAGAGGCATAATGGGGTTGATTTACTAAAGGCAAATAGACCGTGCACTTTGCAAAGTTGCTGCAGAGGCATACCTCTCAACATTTTGAGATGGGAATGAGGGACACCTACAATCAAACGTATGTGGGCATAGGACATGCCCCCTTGCCACGCCCCCTCAAAGGAGAATTAACTCCAAAAAAAGGTTAATTAAAATCAAAAGGGCTTTATTTTTACCACTACTAGTCCTTCAAATTGTTTTCTTAAATGTACAAATGCAGCAATTTAGAAATTGGATGAAAGGTTTAGCGCTGGGAAACACTTTTTGAAAAATAAAAAGTGCATTTTATATACAACTCTATAGAGAGGACCAAAATGAGGGACAAATGAGGAGGAATGAGGGACAGAGGGACATTGTTCCAAATCAGGGACAGTCCCTCGAAATCAGGGACAGTTGGGAGCTATGCAGAGGTAAATAAGGTAAATATTCCCTTGGCAAAGAATACCCAATCACACGCAAGGAAAAAAAAATTAAATTTTTTGATTAGATGACGGAAGTCAACAGAGCTTCTGCTCATTTACTACGCTCTGGAGCAGGGGTCTCCAAACGATGGCCCTTCAGTTGTTCAGGAACTACAATTCCCATCATGCCCAGTCATGTCTGTGAATGTCAGAGTTTTACAATGCCTCATGGGTTGTGTAGTTCTGTAACAGCTGGAGGGCCGTAGATTGAAGATCCCTGCTCTGGAGCAACTGCAAAGTGCACAGTCTATTTGCCTTTAGTAAATCAACCCCTCTATGTCTACAATAAAAAGCAGTCATTTTCTAATACTTATGCGGCGTACACACGGTCGGAATTTTCCGATGGAAACAGTCCGATGGGAGCTTTTCATCGAATTTTCCGACCATGTGTATGCCCATTGGTCTTTTTCTGTCGGAATTTCCGACGGACTTTGGATTGAGAACCTGTTCTCAATTTTTTCCGACGGAAAACCTTT
This sequence comes from Lithobates sylvaticus, assembly GCA_028564925.1. Classification (NCBI taxonomy): domain Eukaryota; kingdom Metazoa; phylum Chordata; class Amphibia; order Anura; family Ranidae; genus Lithobates; species Lithobates sylvaticus. Next base: position 152,997,221 of record CM053029.1, on the reverse strand, counting down.
CTATCGGATTTTCCGATCGTGTGTATGCAATTCCGACACGCAAAATTCTGACGCATGCTGGGAAACAATTCGACGCATGCTCGGAAGCATTAAACTTCCCTTTTATAGTGCTGTCGAACGTGTTTTATGCCGCTGTGTTACAGACCGTCGGAATTTGGTGTGACTGTGTGTAGGCAAGACAGTTTGAGCGAAATTCCGTCGGAATTCCGACGGGAAAACCATCAGAGCTTTTTCCGACGAGAATTCCGACCGTGTGTACGCGGCATTAGGTTTAGTTCCACAGTTGAAATGCACACATGTGAACTGTTTCATCTGCTAAAGGATTTATGATTCCGCCTGGTCACTTTTGTAAATGCATACAACTCTGCCAGACAGCACAGCCAGGAAGGTAACAGAATGAAAGTGATTGTAAACCCTTTCATATACCCAGTGAAGTAATTGGCCTCAGGTGACACACAGAGATAAAACAAATCCTCCACCATAAGTTGTACCTGGTTATCTGCAGTCTTCTCTTCTCTACATCCATTGAAAGTGCAGAATTTATAAAGCTTGTCTGAGCTGTCAGAGAAAGGATGTGGAGAGACAAAGTTATGAGCAATGCATGTTGTGACATTCAATTGTAGTCACCATTGAAAGCCCACATGACAGGGTGACAACAAAGGAGCACAGTTTGTAGACAGGAACAGAGCGTTGTCACCCTACAACAGAATGTGTCTGAACAAGGACCTTCAAGGCAGGATCACCAGGGATTATTTTAGTGAAAGCTGGATGACAATTAGCTTGCCCTGTGTGCTGTGTATATTGCTTTCAACATTTTTCATCCTTTATTGCATCTCAGTGATGCTGATCTCCTGTAGCAGGACATCTCTCCCATGAAATCAAATCAATGTTAATAGATTGCAGAAGGCGCTAGAACAATGCTAGAAATCCAAAGTTCATTAAAAAGTCCATGCAAAAGTCCCACACATGGATATAACTGCAAATAGCTGTGTTCCAATCATGCAGGAAAGATGATGCGATTATCCAACTCCACAAGCAATCACCTCACCCTATGTGAATCTCACTCACCAAATGGTTATGCCTCACATATAAATGCTCGGCATAAATCGCTCAGAATGCACCACTCTTTCTGAAGAGTCTTCCCATACACTGGTATGAATGATAATCCGGTGGTTTCTCAGATATTGGGCAAAAAAAAGGGAACCCGCATAGTGTATTACCATAAAATCATTAAAATGTATTGAACATTCAATAACTACTCACAAGCATAAAGATGTCAAAGGCAGTGGCGGCTGGTGGTCGGGTCGGTCGGTGCACTTACCCCATCCATGGCAGGCATCACGGGCAGCTTCCCCTGCTCTCCCCTGCAGGTATTACAGGGCGGAGATCCCCTGCTCCTCGATGGCCATTCAGAATGCTTCTCCTTCTGACCAATCGGGAAATGGGTCTCAGACCCGCTTCCTGATTGGTGGAGAGGAGATTCAGTGTGAGAATAGTGAATATTCATTTGCTATTCTCATACAGCTGGGTGGGCTCCGAGCACATTCTCTGCACCCCGAGTTCACCCTATTTTGAAGCCTATAAGAGCCTCTGGCTCTAATCAGGCTTCAGAACCCCCCCCCCCCCCATTGGAATTCATGCATCCAACATCCTGAAAGGGGCCGGATGCATAGATGGGGGGGGGGGGGGGGTTTGAGCCGGTGCGCCTAGGGTTGCCACCTTTTCTTCAAGTCAAACCTGACCAAGATGTAAAACCGAGAAGGAGACAGAGGATGAACGTAAAAGTTGAATAAGTCTCTCGACAGAGTTTGCTGACGTGGAAAAAGAAAAAAAATTGTATAAACTATACAAATATTTTGCAATTAAGTAACATTTCTAATTATATGAAGTTAATCACAAGAGTTCCCCTTTAAATCTGAATCCGCAAAGTTCCCTTTCACTGTAAGGGGGACTCTGCAGACTCTGATGTAAGGGATGCTCTGGGAACCCTGATTTAAGGGGGAACTCTGATGCACAGGGAAGGCCTCTAAATAAAAAGGTGGAACACTGTGGCCTCTGGTGTAAAGGGCAACTGTGATATAAGGGGTGCTCGGAGAACCCTGATTTACCTTTGTGTACTCACTCAGAGGCAGGAGAGAGAAAGGGGGGAGACTTCAATCACAGACAGGGATGGATGGTGAGCTCACTCACCCCTTGGCAGTCAGCCCCTCTCATCCAGATATATCTTAGGCTGCTGGACTTACATTTTCTGGCTCCCACTTCTCTTTTCTGAGGTACATCGCTGGGGATTTGAGTGTGGGCAGACACAGAGGGGTAGGGGCAAGAGGAAGATGAGCAGATCGAGCCCTCTCTCCTCTCCCATCGGTATGTGGGGGGGGGGGGGGGTTGTTAGTGCTGGCTTTGGGCAGTGTGAAAGAGAGTGTAACAGACACTCTCAGCTTAGACAACAGCAGCCAGCAGCCCTGCTGGGAGGCCATAGTCCAGTCTGAATAATGTGTCTGGGTTTCAGGCAGTTTGAGACACGGATGCATGATTCCAAACCCGAACTGTCCGGGTGAATCCCAGACAGGTGGCAACCCTAGGTGTGTCCTTAATGGACGGGCCGCTCCTGGTCAAAGGCATATCTATATATCATATATCCCAGCTGATCACTTAGCAGTGCAAATGGCTGTCCTACACATCTTCAGCAACACCTCCAGGATAATATGTAGTGTCAATACAGATTGCCGTGCAGCTGCACCCTGATGCAGCGTTTCATCCACTGATTTTTTTCAAAGGGCCAACTGTTCACTGTTATAGATTAATTGTTAAAACACTTATTTATCACTATTTATTATTGTTTGAGTTATATGATTTAGGTTAATTTTTAACAGTGCTTGTTAGTAGAGGTTTTATTACAGGACATACCTGAGCGAGGAACCTTCATGGCAGGATCACTGGGTATTATTTTAACAAATGCTTCGATTAAAAAGATTGAAATAGACATTTGAAAGGACATTGACCTGTCATGTTGTAAAACTCTGCGCAAACTGATGGCGCTATAGGAATTCTGTATGATAATAATAATATTAATAATAATCATAATAATGTTAACGTTTCTATGAGATTTATTGGTCGAGTTTATTTTTCTTCTAATAAACAATTTTTTTTTATATTTGCTCTTTTTAAAACCAACCGAGTAAAAAAAAAAAAAAAAAACAGCCGAGTAACAACAAAACAACAACTATGCTTTGTGTTCCCTTTAAATCTGTAACCTCTAAACCACAGAAGATAAAACGCGTCGTTCCAATGTCACATTAAACTGTGTGATACATAAAAGGTCACCAGAGGGAGAGCAGGGAAATAACAAAGAATTCATGGAGCTGCTGAGTTCTCACATCAGAGTGGCAAGGTGTTTTTTCAAGGTAAATGTTACTTCGCCCGGTTGCTAACATTTGGCACAAAGTAACACTGAATGGGGAAAACAACGTGCGGCACTACCAGATGTGGCACTATCAGATAAAACTTCGGAATAAACCAAACAAAGAGTCACAATGCCACAATACATCCAACTCTTGTAACCTTCTAATCACAATCACTCCTGAAGGTCAGAGATATTTACAGCTAAAGGATAAGTGCACAATAACCCAGGGCTGGGACAAGGGGTGGCAGGAGGGGCATGTGCCCTGGGCACTGTGGTATCATGTGAGGTGGAGGGGCACCACAAGGAGATTAGGGGGGGAAGGGGTTTTGTGTTGAGAGGGGTAATGTGGGGGCCAGTGGGGGCAAGAACTGTTCTAGGAGGCCAAATTTGGGTAGGTGTGGTAGGAGTGGAGATTTGGGGGGATATGTGTTGGAAAGTGGGATGGGGAGAGAGGATTTGTGTAAGGAAGGGGGATTTTGGGGGTTTGTGCTATAAAAGTAATATGGCAGAGGGGACATTTTCTTTTTCCCTGGGTGGAAGGGGGGGGGGGGGTTGTGCTAGTAGGAATGATTTGGGGTTTTAGTGCTGAAATGGGAAATATGGGGAGGGGGGGGGGGATTTAGGACGAGGGATTGGAGGAGGGAAATTTGTGTTGGAAGTGGTGAATTTGGAGTGGGATTTGTGCTTGAGGGGGAAATTTGAGGGGTAGAGGATTTGTTCTAGGAGGGCAAAGATTTCTCTTTTTGGGGGGGGGGGGGGGGGCATTGTGCTGGGGGCATATGGGGAGACAGAGGATTTGAGCCGGGTGCTTAGGGGGTTGTCATGCAGATTAGTGTTCGATTTTTGGGAGGGCTCATAGATCTTGAGGGGTAGGGCGTAATTTGGCATGTGCTCTAGATGACCTTGTCACGGCACTGTTTAACCCTGTTTAACCCTTTCCCGCACAGCCCGGGCATCCCTTTAACAGGGTCCATACACTCAAAAGGACTGTCTGCTCACGCAACCATTTTGATTGGCTGTCACAGTGGTCACATGATTGGGACCTGGACCCATCGGCTCCCAATCTCTACTAGAGACTGGGAGCTGTTTATGACAGCTAGATCACTGTACTGGGAGCATGCAGTGAATGCACTCTCAGCATATAAACCTTGGCTGCCCATGAAAGCATTTTTTCAGGCAGACGCATATTTATCTCAATTCATTCGTCACAGTTCCGCTGTTTGTTTGCATCCAACAGTGAAAGGCTGAGCTTAGGTGCAGTCCAATCTTAAACTGGAAGGAAGTTGTCAGCGCAGGCTTAATCAGCGGCGGCCATACTAAGTCAATGATATCACGAGATTCTCTGTCCATGTGTGGACAGGCAGCTGTAGGCTGGGCGACTCTCTGGCTGCAGCTGATTGGGCCGGGACTGGGTTTGGCTGAACATGGGTCCGGCCCAAACCCAATCTCATCCTTATGCCCTGTACACACGGTCGGAAAATCCGACCACAAAATCCATCAGATTTTTTCCGACGGATTTTGTCCGACACTGGTACACACGGTCGGACAAAGTTGTCGGAAAATCCGATCATTCTGAACGTGGTGACGTTTGTTGCCTACGACGGGACTACGTAGAGGCTAGTAGCCAATAGCTTTGGTCTTGTAATGTGATCTGAGCATGCGTGGCACTTTGTCCGTCGGAATTCGCTACACACGATCGGAAAAAGTCAGATAGGACTTTGTTGTCGGAAAATTTGAGAGCAGGAGATAAAACTTTGTCCGTCGGAAAATCCGACGGAAAAAGTCCGATGGAGCCTACACACGGTCGGAATTTCCGACAACATTGTCCGATAGGACATTTTCCATCGGAAAATCCGACCGTGTGTATGGGGCATTAGTCTTCACTGTGCTGGCCATGACTGTATATTACAGCCCAATAGATTTCTATGGAACATAGGCTCTTAGAAGTCCATGGGCGCTGATGCACAGACATGGCCAGGACAGTGAAGACTTGCAATGCTGGATGTAAACAAACAACTGAACCACGGCTGTTGAATTGAGGTAAGTAGGCATCTGTGGAGGGATGGGTGGGTTAGGTTAGCGGAAGGGAGCAAAAATGGAGAATCACTTTGTAAAGTGCTGTGCAAACTGTTGCCACTATATAAATCCCCTATAATAATAATAATAATTGCACTTTGTTTTAAAGCGCACTTACTGTGTGCTTTAATGGTGGCCATACACTGTTCAATTTTATTATCCAATCAATGTGTGCTTTGATCAAAATGAATTTGCCATAACTTCACTTTCAATCAGTTTAGAATTGGTTTAGAACAGATTCAGCCAAGGCGGAAAATTATCGATCATTTTGCATCAGTCGGCAGCACTGAGATGCTTCAGTCATAAATTTGATCGTATTTTGATCAGTCAGATTATGAGGTTGTTTGGTGGAAACCAAGATATGATTGATAACCTACAATCATAACTTCCAACTATCTAATAAAGCGCAGGAAACGCAGTGATCTGTGTGCGTTTCCTGCACCACGTTAAAAGCACACTGCCCTTGCGATCCACAGTGGGTGTCAGCGCAATCTTTACAGCCTCCCCAAACACAGGTCGCAAACGCAGTGCGTTTGCTGATACGGATTGCATGGTACAAAACGACCATATGTTCCGGTTACAGTGTACTTCCAAAAGGCTCATATGAATCGCATGTGAATTGAACAGGCATACGGTGTGGTTCCTGTACACTTTACATGAGGTTCATAGTGGGAACTGAGCCTTAAATTACACTTCCCCATGTGAAGATAATAATTTGTCTGTATTGCCAACTGTTGATCAATTATTTGATTATCGATTATCTCCTATTGGGAGGGATCGATCAGAAAGAAATCAATAATTTATTGAAGTGTGTACGGAAACCATAAGCCTGTTGGGGGTTCCAGATTACAATTTAAAGTGTATGTATGGCCAAATTTATTATTATTTTTTTATAGTTTTTGATAGAGTGGGGGGAGAATCCCATTATTCTCAATTGGCTTGTGTGTTGTGTCCCACATTGGCTGTAATGATGTTCAAAAAACAGCATGAGCTTCTTTGGGGCAGTATCGCGTGTATTTGACCCCCGTTGACTTTAAAGTGAGTTCCTGAAAACGCGTGATTATGTGCGTTTTCAGGCTCGCCCATTTCTTTGCAGTCAATCAAAGTCACTCTTGTCTTCAGTTGCACTGGAATGGAAAGTTTGATCGCTCTTTCAAGTTGTCATCATGTGTATCACCAGGAGTTCTAAAAAGGAAATAAAAATCCAACAAATTGAGAAGTCCGATCGTAGTCCTTGTGTGTCCACAGTCTATTTATCATCACCATGTCCTGCCCTGAACACACAGGCGGCCGAATAATGAAAGTGATTGCTGACAGCTCGCCTGAAACCCGCACCTTTGTGTCACCGACTCCGCCTCGCATTGTAGTCTACGGTCCTCCTGTCGCCGACGGCAACCGTCAACAAACCCTGGGTCCCGGGGAAACGGAGTGAAATGAGAGCTCACTAATCTGATTCACATATTACTGAGAGTTCCTAGAAACTAAAGTCACGCAGAATCAATCTGGGCATCTTCCAGACAGTAAGTAATATGTTCTGTTCTGTGTAACTGTAAGGTGCCGACAACTGGACAGTGACACGTGCGTCTCAAAAATCGATGAAAAACAAACTTGATTGGTTAGGGGTTGTTTACATGGGATTTGATGTGAAATGCTGGCTTTTGAATTGGAATGCGGCAGTGCTCAAACGCAATGCGTTGGAAGGCAAATCAGCGTAAAAGGCTGCTTTGCCTTCAAAGCACATGCATCTTAGGCTTCTTGAACACAAATGTAATAATTTACTGATGTTTATACTCGGGATCTGGTTGATAGACAGATCCTGGGTAAAATGTTCCCTAAAGACCTTTCATCTGGTTTCATCTTTCGATCTGGTTGATAGACAGATCCTGGGTAAAATGTTCCTTAAAGACCTTTCATATAGACACGTATAGGTGTGCAAACATGCGTATCATTGATGTGCTCAGTCTATTGCATTACGGTGTGCACCCCAGAGCATATATCTGGCATATATCAGCAGAACAGTGGATGGTGTCAGAAGAGCAGAGATTGATGTCAGTATGGCAGTGGACGGTGTCAGTAGTTTTTATTTTTATTTTTTAAATATTTTTTTCAATTTTATTTTCTGAATAATTTTTTACAATATTATTTGTTAATTATTATTTTTACATCTTTTTAGGAGCCCGGTTTGGGGGTCTTTGGTTGAAAAAAATTAAGAATCTAAACAGAGAAAGGGATTGAGGACAGAGATCCCCCAGTCCCTTTCTCTGCAGCCTCAGCTGCACTGGACAGTGAACGAATGGCAAGTGCTCTGTGCTGAGTGGCTTCCTGTTCATTCACAAACTGAAGTACAGTAAACATAGTTTACTGTGCTTCAGTTAAGAATGAACACAGGAGCAATTGGTACAGATAGCTCACTGTGTTCATTCATTCATCCAACCTGAATTGACCCCCGCCGCAGCAGGCAGGAGAGGAGAGGAGGGAAGCTGGTAGCACTGCATGGGGGGAGACAGGGGGCACCAGGAAGAAGGGAGAATCGTCACCGCACAGGGTGATTAGGGTGGGCCCAGGCACACCCGGCACACCCTGTGCGCACGCCTATGGTGTGTATACATGCGTACGTTTCTTCTTCATCCTCTTCCTATTTTTTTTTTTACAGCTCTGAACTTATTGCGCTGTATTTCTGATCTTTATGCAGCTATGTGCATTGTTCCAGAGACAGCACCCAGGGTGCATTCGGGGCTGTGCACCTGCACGGATGTCACATTGGGAGCAGCAGCTGTATCTATAAAGTTGCTGCATCCCAATAAAAAACCAAAGGGACTGCCTGCATGAAATACCTGCATGCATTCCCATGTGGGTATAACACAGCCCTGCACAGGGCACAGATTTGGAGCCAGTTTCACAATTTCTGCATTGCGGATGCATTTCTGCATTTGCATTTTTGATGCGTCTCAGTGCGATTTTGATGTGTTTTTGTGCATTTTTTCCCCACATTTTTTTCTTCTCAATTGAGGTCATGTGCATTCTGGTGCGTCTACTTTTGTTGACTACACTGATGTAAATTAGGGCCATTGGAATCCATGTTAAACATTGTCCAATGCATTTTTGATGCAGATTTAAAATACAATGGACTGCATCTTGTTGACAAAAAGATGCTGAGTAAAATGTAAAGACCTTGCATAAATGCTTGTAAGTGCACATAAACGTGTGTATGTGTCAAGTACCTGATGGTAGAGTCAGTTATTCAGAGGAAGGCCTTTCTTACACCTCTGGCTCGAGGTCCCTGGTAGAGCAGATATGTGGCGCGGGAGTGCAGAGTCGCACGAGTGTCTGGCAAGTTGCTAGCAGGGGGGCTGAACCCGAACTGGAGAGGCAGAGCCGTGGAGGAATACCGATACAGCAGGACGACCAGGAACAGCTGACAGGCTGGAGACTGGAGTAGGCTGGTACTTGGGTGCCACGGACAGGAGCGTGGGTACAGCAGCTAGTGGAACTTGGTGTTGGTGGTGACTGGAGCACAGGCAGGTGCATGCAGGCAGAATCAGACACCGGAGAACAAGTCCAGAACAGGTGCTGATGCAGAAGCGTAGTCAGATGCAGGCAGGATTGGCAACAGACTGGCAGCAAGGTGGCAGAAGGAACAGGCAGGAGCGTAATCAAAGACAAGCAGGTGCAGGCAGATAACAGGAGTAGTCAGAAGCAAGCCGGGTAGGTCAACAGGAACTGGTACAGGCAACGTATAGTAGGAGACACAGGAAATGCTGTAGACCAGACAGCATTGATCTTGGGGAATGAGCCAGTTTAAATAGCCTCTTTTGGTGACAAGGGCTGTCACCAGGCACGCACGTGTGCTCCCGCGCGCGCACTTGTGGTGGTGCCCTTCCTGACAGTACTGCTCTTCTCAATGGAACATGGAGCACAGGGGATTTCTCTGGCTGCCATCTTGGTTGCTGGCATGCCCTTCCTGACAGTATGCCTCCGATGAGGTCAATTATGATGAAATGCGTAGGGTTGAGCTTACACTCGCGATACTGACGGATCTGATCCTGGAACCAGTATTTTTTTTTTATCTAAGCGCGTGTTTATGTTATTAATCTTGCGAGTAGCTAGCTTCTTTTTTATTTAATACATTGGTATACAGTTTTACACTATGTGGGTCCCCCCAGTTCTGTTCTTTTATATGTCATGATGGAGCACCCTATGTTTTTGCTTGGGAGACTGCAGTGACCATTGACAATGGAGAGGAGAGAAAGGTTCCCAACACAGATGACACATCAGTTCATACAGCTTAATATATAAAAAAGTGATCTTGCGCAACAAAAGCACACACCTAAAATAAATAAAATAAGGTATGGTATGATGTATCATAAATAAATAGCAAACATAAATAAATATGTGAAAAAAGTGAATAACCGGGAGAAGTTCATATAAACACTAGATAAAGGTGAATGAGTCCATGTGTTGATCCTATAACTGGTAGTAAATAATAAATAAAGATGTCTTTATAGAGTCTCTAAATTAGATGCTTCTTAAGTAGATGACTCCTAATGATTAATTAAGCCTTCTCGCAGATTCTCTCAGGGTGGGTGAATGGTGAATCACTAGTGAATAATCCAAAAATTAGCTCACAGAACTCTCACCTCTATACCTTATAGAATCAGCGTAAGGAAATACTGGTCAAACTCTTCTCCACTGCTCACCACCAGGGTGTCCTCCGTTCCTATAGCCAGGTCAGACTATATAAAACCTCAGTTTCCCCATCTAAATATTCCAATGTTGGAAAAGCTCACAGGTAAGACAAAAGGAAAGGATGCCTCCAATGGTGTAGTATTTTTTTAAATATACGTGGAATTTTATTAAATAGCCATAAAAATGGACCCTTACAGATTAAAATAATTAAAAACGCTCAGATAAGTAACAATGTGGCGATCGTTCGCCGTTCTCACGTCACTTCCGGTTTCCGCCCGGAAGTGGACGCATCGCGATACCGGAAGTGACGTGAGAACGGCGAACGATCGCCACATTGTTACTTATCTGAGCGTTTTTAATTATTTTAATCTGTAAGGGTCCATTTTTATGGCTATTTAATAAAATTCCACGTATATTTTAAAAAAATACTACACCATTGGAGGCATCCTTTCCTTTTTTCTTCCCTGTGAGCTTTTCCAACATTGGAATATTTAGATGGGGAAACTGAGGTTTTATATAGTCTGACCTGGCTATAGGAACGGAGGACACCCTGGTGGTGAGCAGTGGAGAAGAGTTTGACCAGTATTTCCTTACGCTGATTCTATAAGGAATAGAGGTGAGAGTTCTGTGAGCTCATTTTTGGATTATTCACTAGTGATTCACCATTCACCCACCCTGAGAGAATCTGCGAGAAGGCTTAATTAATCATTAGGAGTCATCTACTTAAGAAGCATCTAATTTAGAGACTCTACAAAGACATCTTTATTTATTATTTATTACCAGTTATAGGATCAACACATGGACTCATTCACCTTTATCTAGTGTTTATATGAACTTCTCCCAGTTACGGTATTCACTTTTTTCACATATTTATGTTTGCTATTTATTTATGATACATCATACCATACCTTATTTTATTTATTTTAGGTGTGTGCTTTACATTTGTGTTGTGTGAACACGATTAGTTTTTGCTGCTGGTTTTATTTTTCATGGCACTAGGTTTGCACTGAAAATTGCACTTTTATGGTTTTATTTGGTTTTAAAACAATTATTGCACCTATTTTTATTATGTTTGAAATATTTATTTGTTTGATTTTTATCCATTAGAACACGTAGTAGCGCGAAGGCTCTCTTTTTTACAGTTCATACAGCTTATTTGACTCTTTTTAAATAAAGGGTCCACGTGTTGTGGTAAGAGTTCATTTTGTCCTAATGTGGAGGTACACTTGGGTGACTCACATTTTAGATTGGAACTTTTTCTTCAGATCTGATTGTCTCCCCCATCCTGGATGAAATTGGGACTTTTATACTCTTTCTAATTTGATCTCTACATATCATACTTTTTCACCATATTGGATTTATATAAGCGTTTTTGGTTTTCGTTCTAATTGCTCTCATAATGATCTAGTGTACTATTAGCATGGCAAAAACTTGTGTATATAGTATGTTTACCAAAAACTCCACAATAAATGGATATAGGCTCAACTCCTGCCTTTGTTTATCTTACTCACTAATTCTATACCATGGAGAAGAGTCAGGCTTATTTAAAGACTGAAACAGCATATATATATATATATATATATATATATATATATATATAGATGCATGACCGATCCCGACTGTATTGAAATAAATATCTTTATTTTATATATTAAAATACATAAATGGTACACATTTAACACAAGACTCAAGACTAGGCTAAAAAGTATGTCCTGCTGTCCCAGATCCACCAAATTCCCCTCATAAACCAATATCAAACTACTTGAGTCTACTTGACTCTTTGTTTCACTGTCTGTGTTCCATTGGGGAGATTTCCCTTTACCTCCTGTTCTGTAGACACAGCAAGAAATGAGGGGAGATCTCCCCAAAGTTATAGAAAAACCCCTCTTAGACATTTGCCATTAAAACAGGTGTCCCCATTGGAAGCTTTCTAATAAACCTGTCCTAGTGACAACTTTAAAGAATGTTAGAGTGCCCATCACTCTCTGCTTAACTTTTATTGAGTCAGGGAATGGTCAGCAACCCTGTCAGATTTTTTTTTTTGCTGTCTGTGTCCCCACTGGGGAGATTCACCCTTTCTAGAAGTCTTGTTCACTGTTGTCATTGGGATAGAAAGTGATGGGAAACCTTCTAAAACCTGTTCCAGTGTTAGATGTTTAACAAGTGATTGTGTTCATTTCTCCTGGGATGGAGTACTGTGTCTTTTCTCTGGTGCACAGCCATCGTCACTTCCAGTAATACCTGTATTTCCAATCCATTAGGGGCGCACGGGCGCTGCCACCCTTATCCATGCGTCCGGCCCCCTAATCTACATGAAGGGCGCCGGACGCATGGATTCTAATGGGGTTTTTTTTTTTTTTTTTGAAGCACGTGATTTAATAGTCTTCCAAAAAAAGGGGGGGCTTGGGGCACAGAGCACTGCGCTCCAAGCCCACCCATCTGTATGACAATAGGGAATGATTATTCGCTATTGTCACACTTAGCCCCCGTACACACAGTCCGAAATTCCGACCACAAAATCCATCAGACTTTTTCCAACGGATTTTGTCCAACACTGGTGTTGCATACACAGGGTCGGACAAAGTTGACGGAAAATCTGATCATTCTAAACGCGGTGACGTTCGTTGCGTACGACGGAACTACGTAGAGGCTAGTCGCCAATAGCTTTGGTCTCGTAATTTGATCTGAGCACGCGTGGCACTTTGTCCGTCGGAATTCTCTACACACTATCGGAAAAAGTCTGATCGGATTTTGTTGTCAGAAAATTTGAGAGCAGGAAAAAGTCTGATGGAGCCCACACACGGCCGGATTTTCCGACAACATGGTCCGATCGGACATTTTCCGTTGGAATTTCCGACCGTGTGTACGGGGCATAATTCTCCTCCCAGGCAATCAGGAAACGGGTCCTGAGACCTATCACCCGATTGGCTGAAAAGACAGGTGGTCCTATTGGACGCCTAGGAGGAGGAGGAGGAAGGAGATGCACTGTGGAAGCCGCCGTGATGCAGAGGAGGAGGAGACAAGATTGAAGCCGCCGTCCGCTGCCCGTAGGAGTGCTAACCGCCTGCAACCTAGATGTGGTAAGTGTGGGGCTGGATGACCGACCGGGGGGGTGCGGCTGATCGAGTGGAGGGGGGCGGTGCTTGTTTATCTCCCCCCCCCCCCCCAAAAAAACACCAGGGATGCCCAGACCAGCGTTCAAGCCGGACAATACTTCACTTCAGCTGATCCTCCCTCACTGCAGTACTTACCGATATTCCCATGGGTACTCTTTTTCTCCACGTGCGCCCCCAGTGCCTGTTCTCCTGTGCGCCAAGTAAATCCCAGTGTGCCTCCCAGTCCCTTTGTCATCAAGTGACTCCCAGTGTGCCCAGTGACTCCCAGTGTGCCTTCAGTCCCTGGGTCACCTAGTGAACCCAGTGCACCTAGTACCTCCAAGAGAACCTCTAGTCCCTGTGTCATCTAGTGAACCCAGTGCACCCAGTACCTCCAAGAGAAACTCCAGTCCATGTGTCATCTAGTGACTCCAGTGTGCCCCGTGGCTACCTGTGTGCCTTCAGTCCCTGTGTCATCTATTAACCCCAGTGTGCTCAGTGACCTCCATAATGTCCCTGTGTCATCCAAGTAATCCAATTTTCCCAGTGACCCCAAGTGCCCCTCTAGCCCCTGTGTCATCCCATTGTGCCCAATGACTTCTAGTGTATGGCCAGTCCCTGTGTCATCTAGTGAACCCAGTTCACCTAGTTTCTCCAGGTGCTCCAAGTGCGCCTCTAGCCTCTGTGTCATCTAGTAACCCCAGTGTGCCCAGTGACTCCCAGTGCATCGTCAGTCCCTGTGTCATCTATTTCAGCCAGTGACCCCAAATGCCCCTCTAGCCCCTCTGTTATCTAGTAACCCCAGTGTGCCCAGTGACTCCAAGTGTACCCTATGCCTCCAGTGTACTCCTGTGCACCTCCATGAAGCCTGTGTCTCCATGCAGCCTCTCCTGCATCATCGGGACAGTCCCTCTTTCAATAGATATACACCACTGTTTGTGACACCCTCAGTTTAAACAGATTTCCTCTCCCTTGTGTCCCTGATACAGAAATCTTCATCTTTAGACACAGACAGAGAAAAATACTTGACCAGCATTGTAACCATTTCCTACACTTTAAATTCTGGTTAGGAGTGATAATATTGTAGCACTCCTAGCATCGTCTATAATTATGTTTTAGCACCCAAAATGTTAATTCTTCAAGACTGTACTTATTATACGTTCCTTATATTTGCTTTAGTATAGTTTTGAAATTGTCTAACATGGTGTTCTTTTTTCAGGAAAACAAGAATGATCCCAACTGGCGGAGGGCCTTCGCCTGCTGTGGAAACGGCACGCCGCAGTTCGGAGAAGGCTCAAATCCAAGATATTAAAGAGAGATTTAGTAACTACATTCGCAATGTAAAGTCCATGAGGAATCAGATAAAAGAGGTAACAGGTCAAATCTCCAAACTTGAAAACATTGAACATCACATGAATAGGTTGCCTATGCACATACAGTATGTCGGGCCATAGAAGCTCAGGAACCAAGGTGATATTTTACATGTGCATTTTGCCACGATTGACGCATCTTTTGTTGCGCAACAACCACAGCAAAATTGCACTGCGCTTGGGGTGGAATTAAGGATGAATAGCATTGAAAAACATGCTTAGCACCCCTACTGCAATTTGGAATCCCAGGCAGAATCACACAGATTCTGCCTGCGATTCCTAATTGCCCAAATGTGAACCAGGCCTGTTACCTGGAGTTGAACTTTAAATTGGTAGTCACTCATATAAAGTCTATCAAAATGTACTAGTCCAGGGCTCAAAATTTCAAGTCCTGAGCTACTAGCCAGGCCTCAAGGGTTACTCGCCACCAGTTGCCCCGCCCACCTCCTACCCTGCCCCCATAAATTATCTCATTAAATGGCACTTTAATGTTTTATGCAATTAAGTTATAAAAATATTAACAACTTTATCCATGCCTGCCAAAGCAGCCTGTGTGCCGTCCCCCCATGTGCAGCCTGTGTCCCCCCCCCCCCGTGTGCAGACTGTGTTCCCCCCCCCGTGTGCAGACTGTGTTCCCCCCCCCGTGTGCAGACTGTGTTCCCCCCCCCGTGTGCAGCCTGTGTCCCCCCCCGTGTGCAGCCTGTGTCCCCCCCCGTGTGCAGCCTGTGTCCCCCCCCCCCCCCCCCCGTGTGCAGCCTGTGTCCCCCCCCCCGTGTGCAGCCTGTGTCCCCCCCCCCCGTGTGCAGCCTGTGTCCCCCCCCCCGTGTGCAGCCTGTGTCCCCCCCCCGTGTGCAGCCTGTGTGTCCCCCCCGTGTGCAGCCTGTGTGTCCCCCCCGTGTGCAGCCTGTGGTCCCCCCCCGTGTGCAGCCTGTGTCCCCCCCCGTGTGCAGCCTGTGTGTCCCCCCCCCGTGTGCAGCCTGTGTGTCCCCCCCGTGTGCAGCCTGTGTCCCCCCCCCGTGTGCAGCCTGTGTCCCCCCCCGTGTGCAGCCTGTGTGTCCCCCCCCCCCATGTGCAGCCTGTGTGTCCCCCCCGTGTGCAGCCTGTGTGTCCCCCCCCCGTGTGTGCAGCCTGTGTGTCCCCCCCCCGTGTGTGCAGCCTGTGTGTCCCCCCCCCATGTGTGCAGCCTGTGTTTCCCCCCCCCCCGGTGTGTGCAGCCTGTGTGTCCCCCCCGGTGTGTGCAGCCTGTGTGTCCGTCCCCCCGGTGTGTGCAGCCTGTGTGTCCGTCCCCCCCGGTGTGTGCAGCCTGTGTGTCCCCCCCAGTGTGTGCAGCCTGTGTGTCCCCCCCCCCAGTGTGTGAAGCCTGTGTGTCCCCCCCAGTGTGTGCAGCCTGTGTGTCCCCCCCCCCCAGTGTGTGAAGCCTGTGTGTCCCTCCCCGGTGTGTGCAGCCTGTGTGTCCGTCCCCCCCGGTGTGTGCAGCCTGTGTGTCCGTCCCCCCCGGTGTATGCAGCCTGTGTGTCCCCCCCGGTGTGTGCAGCCTGTGTGTCCCCCCCCGGTGTGTGCAGCCTGTGTGTCCCCCCCGGTTTGTGCAGCCTGTGTCCCCCCCGGTGTGTGCAGCCTGTGTGTCCCCTCCCATATGGTGCAGCCTGTGTGTCCCCCCCCCCCCATATGGTGCAGCCTGTGTCCCCTCCCCCATATGGTGCAGCCTGTGTGTCCCCCCCCCATATGGTGAAGCCTGTGTGTCCCCCCCCATATGGTGCAGCCTGTGTGTCCCCCCCCCCATATGGTGCAGCCTGTGTGTCCCCCCCCCCCATATGGTGCAGCCTGTGTGTCCCCCCCATATGGTGCAGCCTGTGTGTCCCCCCCATATGGTGCAGCCTTTGTGTCCCCCCCATATGGTGCACCCTGTGTGTCCCCCATGTGCTGCCTACCTGTGGAGGGGAAGAGAGGAGAGCCGCCACTGGGAGATCACAGCAGGGAACATCACAGCTTTCGTTTCATAAGCTGTGTGTTCCCCCGCCGCGCGCCGTCACATAAGCCCCTCCCTTGTCCGGGGAACTTTGATACATGTCACCCGTCTTAGGATTGGACGGGTGATCTGTCTATCAAAGTCCCGGAAAGGGGGAGGGGCTTATGTGACGGCGCGCGGCGGGGGAACACACAGCTTATGAAACGAAAGCTGTGATGTTCCCTGCTGTGATCTCCCAGTGGCGGCTCTCCTCTCTTCTCCTCGCCAGCCCTCAAAAATCACTCGCAAAATGCGAGTGTAATTTTTGAGGGCTGTACTAGTCTATCTTACACTGCCCTGTCCACTGATTGATAATGTTGCTGTCCAAGTGTGACAACGTTACTCCTCCATAGACACAGTGGAGGAATGAATGTAGCCACTCCTAGTACACAAATGCCGGCTGACATTCAGCCTGTGTGTATGGCAGGCTTCTGTTAAGGGCTCATGACCGAAAAAGGTCTGCCGACTGACTCCTGATCAGCGATCTCAGCCAATGACCGGAGTGCTCTGCGGGTAGCTGCCCCCTGTCTGAACACAATAGGACAGCAGGGCAGATCGCTGTACTAACATTGGATTGTGTGTTACTGGCTGATTGGCTAATAAAAATATAGAAATAAACACGTGTTAAAAATAAAACTAATACTGCCACCGCATCCAATGACTGGTTAGCTACATTATATTACATGTTTTTTGGTTTATTTTCACTTTATGATTAAAAATTGAAAGTAAAAAGCACTTCCAACTGTCAAAGACATTTGTTATCACTTCCCAGAGAAGCACTATAGTGTCTATCCAGTAAAAAAAAAGCTTGGGCTGGAGCTGGGATTCATTAAAGACTTTAATTTAAAGTAGATGTAAACCCAATCACTAAAAAAAAGCTTTAATTTATTAGGCCTCATGCACACTGAACGTTAAAATAACTTTATAAAAACGTCAGTAGCTTTGCAGTGAGTTTTTCCAAATTCTTTCAACGTTTTTTCAATAGCGCTTTTTAGCGGTTATTAGCATTTTTAGCGTTTTTCGGCGTTAACGTTTTTTTTTTAAAGAAAACAATTTTTTTTTCAATGGATCAAAATCGTTAAAAATCCCTGGTGAGCGACGTTTTTGAGCGTTTATCAATATCTATCGACGTTTATCAGCGTTACAGCATTTTTACAGCTGAAAAACATCTCTCAGAACCCACTAGTTTTGGGGTTTTTTTTACTGCTCAAAAACGCCACTGCCCTTAACTGCTTATAACAGCCTATGGGGGTTATTTATGAAAGGCAAATCCACTTTGCACTGCAAGTGCACTTGGAAGTTAAGTCGCTCTAAATCTAAAGGGTAGATCTGAAATGAGTGGAAGCCCTGCTGATTTTATCATCCAATCATATGCAAGCTAAAATGCTGTTTTTTATTTTCCTTGCATGCCCCCCTCGGATCTACAGCTACTCTACTACCAAGTGCACTTTCAAGTGTACTTGCATCGCAAAGTGGATTTTCCTTTAGTAAATAACTGCCTATGTGTGCATGGACACGTAGTATAACATGATGGAGAGTTTAACCACTTTGCGACCGCTGGCTGTCAAATGACGGCCAGGCGGCGCAGCTCTCGTTCCGGGAGGGCGTCATATGACGTCCTCCCCTTCTTTGCACTGCAGGGAGCGCGCGCGCGCCGCCGGGAGCGCGCGCGCGCTCTCGCCGTGTCACTGGGCACCCGATGCGCGTGCCCAGCGGCCGCGATGTCCGCTGGGCACCCGCGATTGCCCGGTAACACAGCGGGACCGTGGATCTGTGTGTGTAAACACACAGATCAACGGTCCTGTCAGAGGAGAGAGGAGCCGATGGTGTTCTCTGTACAGAGAAACACCGATCGGTCTCCTCCCCTTGTGAGTCCCCTCCCCCCACAGTAAGAATCACTCCCAGGGAACATAATTAACCCCTCCCCGCCCCTAGTGGTTAACCCCTTCACTGCCAGTGTCATTTATACATGAATCAATGCATTTAAATAGCATTGATTGCTGTATAAATGACAATGGTGCCAAAAATGTGTCAAAAATGTCCGATGTGTCCGCCATAATGTCGCAGTCACAATAAAAATCGCTGATCACCGCCATTACTAGTAAAAAAAAAAATATTAATAAAAATGCTATAAAACTATCCCCTATTTTGTAAACGCTATAACTTTTGCGCAAACTAATCAATGATCGCTAATTTGTGATTTTTTTTTTACCAAAAATATGTAGAAGAATACGTATCGGCCGAAACTGAGGAAAAAAAATGTTTTTTTATATATTTTTTGGGGATATTTAGTATAGCAAAAAGTTAAAAATATTGTTTTTTTTTTTAAATTTGTCGCTCTTCTTTGGTTTATTGCGCAAAAAAGAAAAACCGCAGAGGTGATCAAATACCACCAAAAGAAAGCTCTATTTGTGAGGAAAAGATGATAACAATTTCATTTGGGTACAGTGTCGTATGACTGCGCAATTGTCATTCAAAATGCGTCAGCGCTGAAAGCTGAAAAATGGCTTGGTCAGGAAGGGGGTGAAAATGCACTGTAGTGAGGTGGTTAATGACTGTAGAAAAACGTCTACAGCCAAAAACAGCTGCTGTAAAAACATCAAAAAACATCCAGTGTGCATGAGGCCTTAATGTCATTTCAAAATTAAATTTTCAATATTTTGAAATCTGCGGCTTTCTATAAAATAATACCGGGTGATCCTGCCATGGCGATCCTTGTTCAGGCACTTCTTGTTATATGGTGAAAATGCTCTGTCTTTATCTTTTAATTGCATTCCTACATTGTCACCTGTCACACAGACTTCAGATGGAGAGTACATAAGGCCGTACCAACACACATTACACAGGCATAGTCCACTACTGTCATCTTTGCATAGTACTAACAAGCTGCAATGCACATAATATGCACCTGCGTTGCAGCGAGCTGCAAAGCACAGCAACACACAGCAGGCCAATGCGTTGCCAAAAAAGGTTGCGTTCAAATTTCTGAACGTTGGCATCCCATTTATTTCAATAGGCTGCCTTAACGCAATGCACATTAACATGTGACATGACGTACGCAAATATTTAAATGACCTCTAATGTGGGCTACACACTATAAGAAAAATGGGCAAACGATCGTCTGATTTTCCTCCAAATCAGAACCAATGAACGAAAAATCGTACTAAAATTCTCGTACGATAAAGGCTTTTTTTTTGTTGTTTATTGTTTCTGATCATGCGCAGTCTTTCTTTTCTGATTTTTCTTTTTTTTCATCGAAAATCGTTCGTTCTGTTCTCATACGAGAAAAATTTTGGAGTTTGGCCCTTTGGAAATTTTCATACGAAAAGTCGGAATCGGCTGTCAAATGTCGTGTACACACTATACGAAAATCGTACGAAAGTCCCTTTGGATGAAAATGTTTGCCCGATTTTCTTATAGTGTGTACTAGACTTAAAGACTGTTGTGTGGATCATGAGCTTTGCAGTCATTGGGGAAAGTTGTGAGTGGATTTGGGGTTTTTGTTTTCTCGGATGCATGCGGTTATCCTGTCATTGCAGTGATAGCTCTCACAATGCAAACACTATAAGCTTTTGTTTTAAGATCTCAATTCATTATCTGTTCAATTCAAAATGTGTTTATTTCCTCACAGGACAAAACTCAGTTTCCTGTGGCTGCTCTCATGTAAACAGCGGCTTAGTCAGAAGACAATCACATTATTGTAAAGGGTATACTCTAGGTCCTAAACCGTTTCCAGCACTTAGATAGTATTGTTTGCCAATTAAGAGTCTTTCTTTCAATGTATATATAAACCCAATCACTAAAATCTCATAGAAGTGTTAATATGTCATTTTAGAATTTAGAATAATTTTAGAAATACTTTTAAATCTGTAGCTTTCATTACATAATACCAGATCATCCTGCCATTAGGGTCCTGGTTCAGGCACTTCCTGTTATAGGGTGACAACAAGTGTCTCTGTCTTCCAGTTGTGCCCTTGTGTTGTCACCCTGCCACACGGGCTACCATTGGAAAGTACAAATGGATCATGGAACTGACTATGCAGGATTACAAATCCTTTGGTAATACTAATATATACACATACAGATATCCATAGGTGCTCCTAATTCCAGATTGTTACCTGTATAAAAGACACCTGTCCACAGAAGCAATCAATCAATCAGATTCCAATCTCTCCACCATGGCCAAGACAAAGGGCTCTTTCACACAGGGTGGATCCGTAATGATCTGCCCCGTAAACATCCGCTGCTCAGCGGGGATCGCTCTGCTGATTCACGCTGAGCCGGCGGATGACAGGGCGGTCCCTGCACACTGTGCAGGGACCGCCCTGTCAGATCTCCGCTCTCCTCTATGGGGGATCGGATGAACACGGACCATCTGTCCGTGTTCATCCGATCCGCTCTGCAGACGGATAGAAAAATAGGATTTTCCTCCATCTGCAGAATCGGACCATAGCTGAGACGGACGATATCGGGTGTCAGTGGATGTTCATCCGCTGACACCCACTATCCCATAGGGATGCATGCATGTCCGTATTTCATCTGAAAACGGATGGATGAAATACGGACATACGGTCTGCCTGTGTGAAAGAGCCCTAAAGAGTTGTCCAAGGATGCCAGGAACAAGATTGTAGACCTCCACATGTCTGGAATGGACTACAAGACCATCGCCAAGCAGCTTGTGAGAGGGTGACAACAGTTGGTGTGATTATTCACAAATGGAAGAAACACAAAATAACTGTCAATTTTCCTCGATCTGGGGATCCATGCAAGATCTCACCTCGTGGAATTTCAATGATTATGAGAATGGTAAGGAATCAGCCCAGAACTACACAGGAGAATTTTGTCAATGATCTCGAGGCAGCTGGGACCATAGTCACCAAGAAAACAATTGGTAACATACTACGCCGTGAAGGACTGAAATCCTGCAGTGCCCCCACAAGGTCCCCCTGCTCAAGAAAGCACATGTACAGGCCCGTCTGAAGTTTGCTAATGGACATCTAAAGGAGTCAGAGGAGAACTGGGTGAAAGTGTTGTGATCAGATGAGACCAAAATCAAGCTCTTTGGTATCACCCCAACTCGCCGTGTTTGGAGGAGGAGGAATGCTGCTTATGACCCCAAGAATACCATCCCCACTGTCAAACATGGAGGTGAAAACATTATGCTTTGGGGGTGTTTTTCTGCTAAGGGGACAGAGGACAACCGCATCAAAAGGATGATGGAGAGGGCCATGTCTGGTCAAATCTTGGGTGAGAACCTCCTTCCCTCAGCCAGGGCGTTGAAAATGAGTCATGGATGGGTATTCCAGCAAGACAATGACCCATAACACACGGCCAAGGCAACCAAGGCGTGGCTCTAGAAGAAGCACATTAAGGTCCTGGAGTAGCCTAGCCAGTATCCAGACCTTAATCCCATAGAAAATATGTGGAGGGAGGGAGCAGAAGGTTCGAGTTACCATACGTCAGTCTCAAAACCTTAATGACTTGGAGAGGATCTGCAAAGAGGAGTGGGACAAAATCCTTCCTGAGATGTGTGCAAACCTGGTGGCCAACTACAAGAAATGTCTGACCTCTGCGATTGGCAGGGAAGGGGATCATCGCTCCAGGTGGAAATGTGGGTCTAGAACTCTCCTCGGAATTGGAACACCAGGTGCAGGCTAAGCATATAGCAA
This sequence comes from Lithobates sylvaticus, assembly GCA_028564925.1. NCBI lineage: Eukaryota > Metazoa > Chordata > Amphibia > Anura > Ranidae > Lithobates > Lithobates sylvaticus. The sequence goes on along the minus strand of CM053029.1, from coordinate 152,974,917 downwards.
CATGAGGCAGAAAGGAAGTTCTGGACAGCCGCACTCCGGAATATAGCCTTTATTTGTAAAAAGTCCAACAGATACAAGCCACAGCAAAAAAGCTATAAGCTAAGACTAAGCACTGTTAAGTGTGAAACGCGTCAGTTCGTTTGTCCCATTTTTTTTGCTATCCGTTGGACTTTTTACAAATAAAGGCTATATTCCGGAGTGCGGCTGTCCAGAACTTCCTTTTTGCCTCTGTGATTGGCAACAAGGGTTTTTCCACCAAGTACTAAGTCATGTTTTGCAAAGGGGTCAAATACTTACTTCACTCATTAAAATGCAAATCAATTCATAACTTTTTTGAAATGTGTTTTTCTGGATTTTTTTGTTGTTATTCTGTCTCTCACTGGTAAAATAGACTTACCTAAAAATATAGACTGATAATTTCTTTGTCAGTGGGCAAACGTACAAAATTAGCAGGGCATCAAATAATTTTTTCCCTCACTGTACATCCTTCAAATTGGTCCAAGCAGTACAGCATTAACCAAGAAGAAGGGGTTATATCTGGAAAACTTGTCCTAAAAAATGTAACAATAAAAAAAAGTATCATGCACTGCATGCAACGGGGCTATGTATTTGCTTCTTGCTTTTTATCAATAGAAAGCTGTACAGTAAATCTATAAAATATTAAGGTGTTAGCTTTACTTATACTTTCCCTCAAAGGGCTTTGAGATGTTCATTTCCTTCGCTGGAGACTGAAAAATGCTGCAAGATGAGCAGGAGAATTGTTCTCTATTGTGAAGAGTGTCTATTCTCCCTCCGGCTCTTCTCTATAATCCATCATAACCCGCCAATGTCATATCCCATTGTCGCATAAATCTATTTTACATGTGAAAATAGTAGTGCTGTGTTTTCTATGCACTGCAAGGTAATTACATTCACGCTAATGCTGTATAGAGTGATATTATTTTTTTTACGGCAGTTTACTAATTGATGAGGAAGTAAATGCAGTATAACTACACCTTTGGGGTAAAAAAAAACATGCTCAGAATTATAATTAGGGCATGAATAAATCACAAATTGCAATTATTTATTTCTTCTGGAGTGCTTTTCAGCTGCTCATTATCAATCTGCCTGGCACCTGAGCAGCAGATTCAAAAAAGGTCCTTATGTCTGCCCTTCAGTGTATGCTTTCCCCAGACTGTGCTAGACAGATGGGTCACCCAGGGAATCCTACTTCTGGGCGCTTTGTTGCCCTAATTGATAAGGTCTGCACTGCAAGCTTCAAAAGTATATTGTTCATCAAAGCAGCCTTAGTGCCGGTTCACACTAGTGCGATGTGAGAACCCTGCGAATCCAGTGCGGGTTCCCGTATCGCACCTGAATCACACAGTGGTTCACACTGAGATCTGCGAACCGCTGCGGGTGTCAATGTAAAATTAACGACACCCCCAGATTGGTCAGCAGATCACAGTGCGAACTGTTAAATGGTGCAGGAATGGGATAGCATAAGTGCGAACGCCCATGTGATCCGATTCCAGTGCGGACCAAAAAAAGGGTCCTGCACCATTTTGGGGCGAATGTGATGCGATTTCAGCCATACAGTTTGTATGGCTGAAATCGCATCGCGCAGACATCGCATGTGATCTGAACAGTAATGCGGTGCGAATCACATGCAATGTCTTGCATTGCACTAGTGTGAACCAGGCCTTAAAGTCATTGTTAACTGCATTTAAAAAATTTTTTTATACTTACCTGCTCTGTGCAATCAAATTACACAGAGTGGCGCCAATCCTCCTCTTCTTGGGTCCCCCACTGGCACTCCTGGATCCTCCTCTTCCTGGTGTGCCACAATAGGAAGCTACTTTCTATTGTGGCACACCTGCAGGCTCACTCCCAAGCCTCGCTGCCTGTGTCTATAGAACCAGACATCGCGGCTCAGCCCTGGTTCCCCTGCTCCTTCATCAAAGGATTTGAATGACAGCAGCAGGAGCCAATAGCTCCTGCTGCTCTCAGCCACACCTGTGAGAGCAGGGAGTAGGGAGAGAGGTGCTACAGACGGGCACTGTGCTTGATCAAGTTGGGGCTTAGTTAAGTAAAAGGGGGGGCATACTGGTATCTAAACATCTTTTACTTGACTCCTGTCACCGCTCCAGCGCTGTCCTGACTGCAGCACTACTCCCTTAATTCCTAGTTTCACAGGTGACTCTGAGAGCAGTGGTAACCATAAGCTCCTGCTGCTGTTAGTCAAACTCCTGTGAGGAGGGGGCTGGGGCATGGCTTACCTGAGTTGTGTATGTCTGTGCACGCACACAGCCAGTCTCAGGAGTGTGCCCACATGGGTAGCCCCAAAGCACAAGGCTTCATAAGGGGGCACCCAGAGGAAGAAGAAGCAGACAGCACTGGCAGGGGATCGCCAAAGAGGAGGTAAGGGACCACTCTGTGTAATATCATAGCACAGCACAGGTAAGTATAACATCTTTTTTATTTTAAATTAAAAAAAAAATTGCCTTAATATTACTTCAAGCTATACACTAGTAGAATTTCATTACAAAAAAATAATAAATTTTAAAGTGATATTAAATAACAAACATGTCATACTTGGTTTTACACAGAGCAGCCCCGATCCTCTTCTTCTGGGATCCCCTGCCGATGCTCCTGGCTTCTCCCCCTTGACCAGTTCCCCCAATAGCAAGCCATTTTCTATGGGGGCACTGGTACATGCTCACTCCTGAGCCCTGCTCTATGACTCCATAAGACACAAAGAGCCGTGGCTTGGCCCTACCCCCCTGCTCTCTCTTTATTGGCTCACTGGCGGTGATTGACAGCAGTGGGAGCCAAGAGAGAGACCTGGGACAGCCGAGGCTCCTGTGCACATCGCTGGAACGAGAAGGGACTCAGGTGAGTATTTGAGGGGGCTGTTGAGGGAGCAGCACACAGAAGGTTTTTTACCCTCATACATACTGTACAGTAGAATGCATTAAAGGTAAACAACATTCAGCCTTTACAACCACTTTAACCACTTCAATACCAGGCCACCCTTCCTGCCCAGGCCGATTTTCAACTTTCAGCACTGTCACTTTTTGAATGACAATTGCGCGGTCATGCAACACTGTACCCAAACAAACTTTTTATCATTGTGTTCCCACAAACAGAGCTTTCTTTTGGTGGTATTTGATCATCTCTGTGTTTTTTTTTTGCTAAACAAAAAAAAAAAGACCTACAATTTTGAAAAAAAAAGTGTTTCTTTGTTTCTGTTATAAAATGTTGTAAATAAGTAAGTTTTCTCCTTCACTGATGGGCACTGATGAGGCTGCACTGACAGGCACTGATAAGGCGGCACAAATGAGGTGGCATCAATGAGGTGGCAATGATATGAGCACTGATAGGCTGCACTGATATGCAGCACTGATGGGCATTTATATGAGGCACTGATGGGCACTCATAGATGGCACTGATAGGCAACACGTATGGTCACTGAAAGGCTGCACTGATGGGTACTTATGGGTGGCACTGATGGACACTGATAGATGGCATCACTGATGGCACTGGCACGAATTGCAGATGGGCACTGATTGGCATCATGTCTGGGCACTGATTGGCATCAGGTCTGGTCACTGACTGACATCCCTGGTGGTCCAGGGTGGCATACCTGGTGACCATCCATGATCAGCATCCCTGGTGTTCTGTGGGGGGACTGCTCTAAAAATCAATCAGCGCAGACCCCCCTGTTAGGAGAGCAGCCGATCTGTCAGACGTGAGTGAGGAAAAGCCAATCAACGGCTTTTCCTGTTTACACTGTGATTAGACGCGGCTGATCACGTGGTAAAGAGCCTCTGTCAGAGGCTCTTTACGGAGATCGGTGTTGCGGTGTGTCAGACTGACATGCCGCGCCAGCAATCACTACCCCCATGGGCGCGCTCCGGCTGTTATGCTGAAAGATGTCATATGATGTCCAGTCAGGATAACTGAACCACTGAGCCGTCATTTTGCTATAGGACGGGAAGTGGTTAAGAATGTTTGATTGATTTTCTAATCATTAGTGAGGCAAAATAGTCGTTTTTTGACCACAGTGGTGAGAAAATTGGAAGGAGCAGGATGGGAAACAGTGACTGTGGTTTTCTTTTTGGAAAGTTCATTAACTCCAAAATAAAAATGCTAAAAGGAAACACTTTTTGTAGTTTCGAATGGCATTCATCGTGTCATTGAATGAACTGATTGGAACGTTCCTAAGAATGTTAGTTTGACCAGTGTATGAACAGCTTTTTTTTAACATGAAACATAAAAGTGTATGACCAGCTTTAGTAAATTTCCTTTCTTTTGGAGCATGCTTACTTATATTGGTTATATCAGGAATAGTTTGGGTTATATTGGGAATGGTTTTGGTTATGAATACAATTTAGGAAACATGAAAGTTCAAGTTGCTCTTTTGTCTAAGTTATGTGAATTCTTGAGAAAGGGATCCACATACTGTACCTGACTGATGTTGATAGAATTATAATTCTTCATTAGATAATGGTCTCTTCTCACTGTTTTGAATTGAGGACCCTAGTGCTCACCACTAGGCCACTGTGCTGCTCACTACATGGCCATACATTTGTGGAAACCTGACCATCAAATCTATAGAAGCTTGCTGGGCTTCTCGTTAAAAAAAACATGGGAAACATATGGAGTTGCCCCCATTCCCCCAACACTCTCTTTGTGGTAATAACAGCTTCCACTATTCTGCGAAGGCTTTCCAAAAAATTGTGGAGTGTATCTGGGGATGTGGGAATGTTTGTGAAGTCAAGTACTGATGTTGGATGAGAAGATCTGGCTCACAATCTGTATTCTAATTCATCCCAAAGGTGTTCAGTAGGGTTGAAGTCAGGGCTCTCTGCAGGTTACTTGAGTTTCTCCATGTCAAATTGATCAAGCCATGTCTTTATAGAGCTGGCTTTGTACACAAGGCAAAATCCTGCTGGAACAGAGAAGCCTTCCCCAAACTGTTACCACAAGGTTAGAAATGCACAATTGTCTGAAATGTCTTTGTAGGCTGTAGTATTAACAGTACTTAAAACCCTTGAACTCTATCATTTGAAGAGGAGACCACAAAGTTTTGGCCATATTGGAGGTGTGATGGTAAGGTGTCCACAAATGTTTGGCCATGGTGTGGCTTTCTCAGTAGAGTTGATGGAACTCATTGTTCATGAAAATATTAAAGCCATCAACAGCAGATACTGTAGTGACTTATCGATACTTACACGATTGGACTTTCCGGCAGACTAGGTCCGGCGGACCGGAATCCTTCGGACAATTTGATCGTGTGTGGGCTCCAGTGGACTGTTTTTTCCCAAAAGTCCGACGGACCTAGAAATAAAACATGTTTCAAATCTGTCCGACGGACTCGAGTCCGGTCGAAAAATCAGTTCGTCTGTGTGCTAGTCCGACAGGCGAAAACCGACGCAAGGGCAGCTATTGGCTACTGGCTATGAACTTCTTTATTCTAGTACGGTCGTACGTCATCACGTTCGAATCCATCTGACTTTTGTGTGCTTGTGTGTGGCCTTCAGAAAGTCCTTCGGAACTCCGCCGAAAGTCCATCGGGAAGACCGTCGAAAAGTCTGCTCGTGTGTACGCGGCATTAGTATTATAAATGTTAAGAAACTAATGTTAGAGACCCAAATTTCTTTTTTTTTTTTTTAACAGGGAATTGAAATGCTAAGATAATGATGGCAAAAGAGCCAGCCAGCTCACTGGTGAAATCTATAAAAGTTCCAATGATCATTGCCAAAAAATGTCACGTTTTTAGAGAATTGATCATTCGCAGGTTTATGAATATGCCCCAAAGACTTTATTTCACGTGTATGGATAGTGGCGGCAATGTACTGCATCTCACATGCATATTACTTCTCTGCTAAAACCTTCTCCAGCAACCACTCACTCTCCTTAATTACAAACAAGTAACATCGGATTACAGCACAATGATGAGGTGAAGAGGGTCCCATTATCCCCCTGCTGCTAATGATATGCAAACACACAGCTAAGGAGCACAAGCACTGTTGTAGTCACACCAGATGACAAGTAATTGTGTCTCTTTGTTAGCACAGGGTATTAAGCCAGATTTGGGAAGGATTAATGTTTTGCATTGAGCACGTGCTTTAGCTTGCCGTGCATTAGTCTGTGTGTGACGGTGGGTGGGGGTCTGCCGGTGACCCCAGAACGCAGTCGGATGACATTAAGGCCCCATTATGCATGCCGCCATGTTTGCTCAATATATCCAAGACACCCGGAGATTTAAAGAGAAACTCCAAATAAAAAAGATAAAACATTTTTTAAACCACAGCTGACCATAGTCTCAATTATAGTCTCACAAGGCTGCTTAAAATATATTTCCACTTTTTCTTTTACTTTTGAGAACCCCTCACTATGTCCTTGTTATGTGCTCCTATTTACACAACATACCTAAAAAAAAATTTTAAAAAACCTTTCTAGTTATTTCTTTGAGGCAGAATTATACAAAGGACTGCAAGCTATTCTGATCAATTTCAAAGTGCAATTAGAGGGACAAAATGAGGAACATGCATTAACATACAGTGTACCATCCAAGCCTTGAGATCTTAACCCTTTGTTAGGACATGACAGTATGCACAAGCTAGGTAGGATTTTTTAACCATTAAAAAGTATCCCTTTTTTTAAAAATTTTAAGATATGCTATGTGACTGGGAACATGTAACATAATGTAGGTGTTATCCCAATCTGGCTGAAAAAGTGACACTAAATGATATCCTTAAAAAAATAAAAACTACGAGGGCGCATGCGCGAGGCTCTACATGGCGGACGTGTTCCACTAGAGCTCCGCACCTCCCGCCGCAACATCGGGACCAAACGCCGCGCCTGAGCCGCCCTGCAACCCCGCTTTTCCCGGATAAAGCCTCCGGAACGGTCACAGCATCAGCCGGGATGGTTTTGACCGGCCACCGAGGCAAAACGAAGCCCAAACCGATCAAGGAAGCCCTGGCCCGCGCCTCGTCCAAGATGGCGGCGAAGGCCCTGGCGAAACAGCACGCTGCCTCGCCTGATAGACCGGCACAAATCACTGAGACTGATGATGAAGAGGACAACCCTGAATACACATCTGCCGGTTCTCCCTTCCTGCCTCCCTCAGGTATGTCCCAGGGTGATTTTCTACAGCTTATGGAATCTATGCTACACAAGGCCCTAAAATCCACATCAGACCAAATAACTAGCAGACTGTCACGGGAGATCAGAGAGCTAGGCCAGCGCACAGCAGATCTAGAAACTAGAGTTGATGACATGGAGCTCACCCTGCAAGAACAGGCCCATGACCAGGCAGCCCTCCGTGACGAGAATGCCATGCTACTCTCTCGTCTTGAGGACGCCGAAAATCGCTCCCGCAGGTCAAACTTACGCCTGAGAGGTATCCCAGAAAACGTTGATGACCTGCAGTCCTTCTCCACAGCCCTGTTCCAAGAGCTATCACCCTCTATCCCCATAGAACGCCTTGAATTTGATAGGATACACAGAGCCCTGACCCGCCGCCAACAAGACGGACCACCGCGAGACATTATTATTAAACTACATTTCTTCCGCACAAAGGAACAACTCCTAGCTGCTGCCCGCAACAAGGACACTCTCCTGTTCCAGGGTCACACATACCAACTCTTCTCTGACCTAGCTCCCTCCACAATCGCTAAGCGCCGGGCCATGAAGCCCCAGCTTCAGATTTTACTGCAGCACCATCTAAAGTACACCTGGCGTTTCCCCTTTGCCCTGCAATTTTCCTATCAGGGGCACCAACACTCCTGCACATCACCGGAATCCCTCCAGCACCTTCTTGAATCCCTTTGCCTAGCCACCCCTGAACAGCCTGCGGAGACATCACTACCTCGCACTCCAGCCCGTGCGACAACGCATCCTTACACCACCACTCCAAGGAGGCCTAATCCTGGCCCCTCGTCTACCAGTAAAGGCACCCCAGCTCGCACACCCAGGGACAACTTGCCGGATCGCCAAGTATTCTCACCTCGCTGAACTTCACTTAGCTGTTTACTTGACCACCAAAGGCCCACCACCGGAGGCCTCTTGACTGAAACCAACTTATCTCTCATCGTCTGAAACAACTGTCGACTCTTCAGTCAAGATGCAAGAGGACTGTGCCGTTATAGGTTACCCCCCACTGGTAAAAGGGGAACCTGTGCAGTCCTCCTCACCCCTCCGGGGTTGCAGGGGCTCGGCCCCACCATAAAGATATATCTCTTTCATCATCAACAAATAAGGAGAAAGATCTCTCCTCCCATTTTTATTTATTTTTTTCCCCCTTTTTTTTTTCCTCCTCCTGTTGTTATTCCCCCACGAGAAAGAGACACCCCATAACTCTACCGCTTCACTAAGATTTTTTGAAATGTTTTTTTTCTCTACAAGGTTATCCTTTGTTACCTCCCTTCCCCTTTTTTTTTTGGGAAGAGGTATTGTACTCTACATGTAACTGCTGTTATATTACACAATACTTGGGACTGGACGTCTGACTCGCCGCATCTCCCCCGGGCTTGTCCTCTGAGCCTGCCCTGGGTGCATGCGGCGACCTGGACGCCACTCTCAACTCATGACTAACTGATTCAGAACTGAGATGATTTAAAATGTTATGTACAATTGTTTTTTTTTATTTCCTTTCCGACTCTCACCCGGGACGTCTGCAACAGGACGCATATCCATTGATACATTCCACCCGAGTATCTAAGTATCCCTGGATATGTCCCCCTGAGGTTAACCAGGAGGTCTATATGACCCCTGGTAGATATAGGTTATGTTACAATTTTAATGCCACCAATGATCTTTCCCCCACAACCCTAAATACTATCCCTGTTTCCGCAACGCTTGTTATAACTCCTCCCTTGCGGCGGGAGGTTGTCATTGCCCCCCCCTACATGGTGAACACACTCGAAAGTCGGCTGGCCGGCTGGCGAGTCTGTACACTATCTGGTCGGGCGACGGAACACCACTTCTACCTACTCCATCTACTCATTCATCTGCCTTACAACCATTACCCTCCCCCTCCTCCCCCCCCTCCTTCCCGCCCCTTTTGCCTTCCTCCCCCTCAACACCCCTGTCGGCGGGGTTGCGGGGTCCTCGGGACCCCCCATGTTAATACTTTACCTTCCCCCCCATGGCCCCCCTGAACATTCTCTCCCTTAATGTAAAGGGACTTAACTCACCTCACAAGAGAGTGAAGGCCTTCCACTCCTTTACAACGCTTAAAGCTAGCATTGTAGCCCTCCAGGAAACCCACTACACAGCACAATCGACCCCGAAATTTTTCAGCCACCGGTACCCCCAAGTGTTTACCGCCTCAGCCAGTGTCAAAAAACGGGGTGTATTAATAGCCCTTCACCAATCCCTTCCTTTTGTTCTGTCATCTGAGATCAAAGATCCTGAAGGGCGCTACATAATCCTTGTGGGCACCCTCCAGGAGGTGGAAACTACATTAGTCTCCTATTATGCCCCAAATGACAACCCGATCCCCTTCTTATCTCACCTGCTACAAGTTATAAAAACACACTGTAAGGGTACGGTAATTCTGTGTGGCGACTCTAACTCAGTATTACAGCCACATTTGGACAAATCTCCATATGCCCCCGATCATTACACCCCCTCCACTCGCTTCAGGAAGCTACTACAACAAGCCACATTACTTGACACTTGGCGTGAATGCAACCCAACAAAGAAGAACTACACGTTCTACTCATACCCCCATAAATCCTTTTCTAGGATTGACCACATATTTCTCTCGGTTGCATCCTCCCCAATTCTTGTCAAGTCCCTTATACAACCCATTCCATGGTCCGACCACTGTGCAGTAATCACAACAATCTCCTCCCTGATCCCGCAAACTAATGACCGCTCATGGAGCATTAATGAAGCTCACCTTACTAATCCGTCCTACTGCATTGACATTCAAGTGGCCCTTGCAGAATACCTGCAGCACAATAACACCCCTGACATCTCTCCAGTTCTCCTCTGGGAGGCACACAAACCGGTGATACGGGGCACGTGCATCTCGGTATCCACTCACCTCAAGAGAGACAAAAAACAACAGCTAGCTAACCTCGAAAAAGAGTTCCATCAAAACTTTCTCCAATTCCAGGCGTCCCCATCTGAACCCCACAGGATACTTATGGAAAAATCCAGAACTGAACTGGACCTGCTGCTGGCTGAATCGGCCGATAAGGCCATCCGCAGGTCCAATCACACTATTTATACCAAGGCAAACAAACCCGACACTTTTCTAGCTATGCGCCTCCGCCACCCGGAACGAAACCATGCACCCATTAGATTGAAAACTGACAAAAACACCTATACCAGTAACCCTACCAAGATCCTAAGTGAATTCCGTAAACGGTTAGAAGACTTGTATAAAGCTAAATCTACCTTCTCCCACTCCACTGCTGACACACTCCTACAGGACGCCCCACTCCCAAAACTTTCGGACTCAGACCGTGAACCCCTAGAATCACCTATCTCCACAGAGGAAGTACTTGCAGCGATAAAAACCCTCAAATCCCATAAAAGACCTGGCCCAGACGGACTTTCAGCCACATACTTTAAAAAATTCGCTGCAACCCTTGCCCCCCTTTTATGCAAATCATTTAATGCCTTATTACAGAACCATGCCTTTGGTCGAGACACACTGACAGCCATTATAGCAATGATCCCCAAACCAAACACTGATAACTCCCTTTGGTCCAATTTCAGACCTATCTCCCTGCTTAACCTGGACATCAAAATCTTGGCCAAAATTTTAGCTCTTCGTCTTAACCCCCTTATCGGCAAACTAATAGACAAGGACCAGGTTGGCTTTATCCCCCAAAGACAAGCTAGCGACAACATTAGGCGAGTAATACTCCTCCAACACATTGCAAAATCCCGAAATATCCCAATGCACCTACTGTCTCTTGATATAAGGAAGGCATTCGACACAGTATCCTGGCCTTACCTAGACTACATTCTTAAACGCTGGGGCTTTGGCCCACATTTTTTACAATGGGTAAGCGCCCTATACAACCAACCCCAAGCCTATATCAGATACTCAGGTTTTCGCTCCGACTGTTTCCCTATAGCAAGAGGCACTAGACAGGGTTGCCCCCTCTCACCCTTAATTTTCGCGCTAGCAATCGAACCATTGGCAGCACTGATCCGATCGAACGTCAACATTAGGGGTTTAGAAATAGCCTCCACCTCACACAAGATTTGTCTATTCGCGGATGATGCTCTACTATTTGTTACATCACCCCACACCACCCTACCCAATCTTATCCACACCTTAGATAAATTTGCCTCCATTTCAGGCTTGGAAGTCAACCAAGCCAAATCCAAAGCCCTCAACGTGTCTCTCCCACCCCGAGAAGTCACCAACCTACAATTGAACTTCCCTTTCGTCTGGACCAACACATCCCTCCCATACCTAGGTATAAAATTGACCGGTAACCCAACGTCACTATATCAAGCCAACTACCTCCCCATGTTAGCCCAACTATCATCCCTATTGGACTCCTGGGAACCTCTGTGTGTTTCCTGGTTAGGCCGGGTAGCGGCTGTTAAAATGTCCCTGCTTCCTAAACTTTTGTACCTATACAGAGTTCTCCCAATTAACGTCCCCTCCTACTTCCACAGAATTATCCAATCTCGAGTCTTCAAATATATTTGGGGCTCTACGAAACCCAGGGTCCCGAGAACTATCCTCCTTCGACACAAACTGCATGGGGGTCTGGGTATACCAAGTTTTGTTAAATACTATCACGCAGCTCAACTAGCCCAACTTACCCTACTACATGCACTCACGGAAACCCCAAAATGGGTCTCCCTTGAAGCTATAGATCTCTACCCTCTGACAGTCAACAATGTTCTGTGGTTGCCCCCCCACATCCGAGGTCATATATCCAACCCTACCACTTGCCACTCCTTAAGAATATGGGACAAACTATGTAAGCGTTTCAAACTAATCTCCCCGCATAACCCCCTATTATCTTTCTTACACCACCCTTCCTTTTACCCCGCCTACTCCGAACCTAGTGCCTTCACATGCTGGTCCCAAGCTGGTATAACAAAAATATGTGACCTTACCACTAACTCCACCTTTAAAACATTTACGGACCTTAGGTCCAGTGCTAAACTCCCGGCCTCAGAATTTTTCCGATACCTCCAGGTGATCCACTTCGCCAAAACTGTGGTCGGCCCATGTACTGGCCTGAACACCCAGTCTCTCTATGAAAAAATCTGCACGTCAGATCCCCATGCTCCAGGTATTATATCTGCCTTATACAACCATTTTTCCACACCGCCTGCGGACCCTCCTCATTATGCTACACAATGGTCAAAAGACCTACGCATATCCCTCACCCCCGAGGAATGGTCCGATATTTGGACTACCACCAAATCCTCCTCTCAAAACATGGTAGCACTGGAAACGAACTACAAGGTACTAATGCGTTGGTACCTTGTCCCAGCAAGAATCTCCAAATTCATACCGAATTACCCACCACACTGTTTTCGTGGTTGCAGCGAACTTGGCACCCACCTTCATATTTGGTGGTCATGCCAAGTAGCTCAACAATTTTGGGCAGCTATCTTCCAAATGATCTCCACTATACTCCATGAAACAGTACTTCCTGACCCTGCCCTGGCACTATTAAACCATATCCAAGGAGAATATACCAGAAACCAGATCAGTCTCCTCTTACAATTGACCACCGCAGCCAAACAAACCATCGCTAAGGCCTGGAAAACCCCGAAACTTCATATCGCAGAAATGAAAAATAGAGTAACCCAAGCCATGATCCACAGTAAAATTGAGGCGACAATTCTAGACCGTGTCCCCAGACACGCTAAAATATGGACCCCTTGGGTGGACAACTTTCTGCCCCCTGACTTCGATCATAACCTCCTCACCCCATGATTTTGACCTTGATGTACTCCCCCCATCCCATGTGATGGTCCCCCCGACCACACCGCAGCCTCGCCGACACTGACCCCCCCCTCTCCCCCCCCCCTCCCCCTCTCCACCCTCTCCTCACGGTCCTTCCCAGCTAACTCCTCCCTCCCCCTCAAACCCTACTTGAACCTCTGTTCTCTTTCCTCTCCAACAAGACCAAGCCTCTATGGCTATGTTACAACCTAATGGATCCCCTAGTGCATGTTCTAAATGACTGTGAAGATTCATGTAATAGCCCTAGGAACCCTTCTTGCTGATACACGCTCACCTTGACGTGAAAATATATCATTATAGACCCTTCAGCAACCAACAATAGCTCTTATGTTACCCTATTTGATGTTCTGCAATGGTTAAATTTTACCTGTACTGTGAATGATGTTTATTCACCAACTATGACTACTTCTTGTTGTACGTTATACTTTGTTCTAATAAAATTTTTGAAACGAAAAAAAAAAAAAAAATAAAAAATAAAAAAAAAAAATAAAAACTACGAATCCCATTGTCCATAGTCCTTAAGGGGTGCTCCAGTCGTTTTTCTGAAAATTAAAATTTAGCAGACCCGAGATCACCATCCAGCACTCTGCAGCATTACAGGCCTCTTCAGACCACTATCCAGAGCACTGTGCAGCATTACATGCCTCTTCAGACCACTATCCAGAGCACTGAACAGCATTACAGGCCTCCTCAGACCGTCCAGAGCGGCTAAATCTGTATCTGTGAGTTTGTTCAAACCTTAACACCATAAATAATAACATGATATTAGATTTTTTTACTCCAGGAGTATATAATGAGTTTGGAAATTCTAGAGAAATGCTTAAATAATGCATTACAATTTAACTAAACACATTCAATTTTAGTTGACTAAAATGATTTTATTAGACTAAAATGTACTGGAGGAGATTTTAGTCGACTAAAATACGATGACTAAAATGGGACTAAAACTAAAATGCCATTTTAGTCAAAGACTGACTAAAACTAAAACACTTGCAGAAGACTAAAATGGCACTAAAACTAAAATTCCATTTTAGTCCTAAGATTAAGATTAAAACTAAATCGAAATTTGCTGACAAAATTAACACTTGTGTAGACAGGCTACATTTTTGGCTGGAGATATGCTGCAGAAGACAATACGAAACTGGGAACATGTTACATGAGGCTAATAGAGTTCATCGCTATTACACTAATCAATGTTCCCACTACAGACTGTTGTGCCAAACATCATATAATAAAGGGCTGCATGTGGCCCTTGGGCCACAGGTTGGGCACCAGGGCCATAGACACCGCCCCAATTACACCAATTTCTGAGCTTGCAGGTTTTGGTGTGCCCTGTACCTCTACTCATTATCAAAGAATGCTGCCAAAACACCTTCCCATACCCTTTTCAAAGCCTGAAACATGAGACTGTCAAGGTTTTGACCATGAGCTGCTTCTCTTGGACCATTTTCCAGATTTTTTTTAAAAATGTGCAAGCTTGGTAAAATACAGATTTTTTCCGAGTATACCTTAAAACGACTCTGTTGCTTAAATAAAACTTGTAGTTAAATCTGTGCCTACAGCAGCAGGGGACCATGAGATTGGCACAATGGAATTGTTGGTTTCTAAATGGACATTGAATTGCAATTCCCCTTCTTCATCAGAGCGGCATTTGGCGGTGCATAAAACTGACAAGGTAAGTATACACTATACACAAGGTCCACAAAGACATGGATGAGGTTTGGGGTGGAGGAGCTTGACTGGCCTGCACAGAGTCCTGACCTTAACCCGATAGAACACCTTTGGGATAAATTAGAGTGGAGACTGCGAGCCAGGCCAGCCCTGACCTCACAAATGCACTTTTGGAAGAATAATCAAATATTCCCATAGACAGACTCCTAAACATTGTGGACAGCCTTCCCAGAAGAGATGAAGCTGTTATAGCTGCAAAGGGCAGGCCAACTCAATATTGAACGCTACAGACTAAGACTGGGATGTGATTAAAGTTCATGTGTGTGTAAAGGCAGTAGTCCCAATAATTTTGATAATAATGTGTATGTTTTCTTTCTTTCAGGTACATATTTAATTACAAGTTTTATTTATGCAACAAAGTCACTTTAAAGTGAACATGTCCTTTACTTATCAAGGTCAAAGCAACAGCTTCATTGGCCGGCTCCTCCATTAGCTTATACTTACCTTGCCTCTGTTTGTTTGGCTATTTAGCAAGTAGCATCTGCTCTCAGTTTAGCTAGCTCATATTACTCCTAGAATCCTTTGTCATGTCAAAGAAAAAACCCCCCCAAAAACCTTAGTTTAAAAACTCATAAAATTAAATAAAATTGACTCAAAAGCATTCCCGTTAAGGTAAATTTGAATCAGTCATGTGCACTGTTAGGTCCATGTTTAAATGTCTGTAAAGTAAAGTAGCAGAAAAAAAGTTTATGTTTGACTCTGCAACAATATTGCCATTCTTTCTGACAGCAGTAAGGCCCCTTTCACACGGGACGGATCCGTAATGATCCGCCCGGTAAGCATCCGCTTGCTCAGCGGGGATCGCTCCGTTGATTCCTGCTGAGCCGGCGGATGACAGGGCAGTGCCTGCACACTGTGCAGGGTCCGCCCTGTCAGATCTCCGCTCTCCTCTATGGGGGATTGGATGAACACGGACCATCTGTCCGTGTTCATCGGATCAACTCTGCAGATAGAGAGAAAAATAGGATTTTCCTCCGTCTGCAGAATCGGACCATAGCGGAGACGGACGATATCGGATGTCAGCCGATTTTCATCCGCTGACACCCGCTATCCCATAGGGATGCATGTATGTCCGTATTTCATCCGAAAACAGATGGATGAAATAAGGTCATACGGTCCGCATGTGTGAAAGGGGCCTAACTCTCACTTTGGCCTTCATCCCTATTACAGCCATCGTAAAGCGCTCCTTGTCCATAAGTGGCTATTATTAAAGTTATATAATTCTACAGCTTATATAAGAAAGACGTTTATTGACAGGCATGAAGTATTCCTGGAAAAAGAAATAGACATAAAACTCTAACTCTAAATGTATCAACCAATTTTAGTTTCATTGCTATCAAAAATCTGCCTTTTGTAATTCTCAAACGAAAAAAATTATGTTTTTATTAAATGATAGGTTGGAGTGGCAGATCATGTGAGCTTACTTAAGGCCCACTCACCTTCCTGTGCTTCTAAATGCACAAACGTTTTATCAGACTGCACATTTTTATGTGTTTTAATACACTTTTTGCTTTTTACAATGCTTTTTTTGCATACGTTTTCCAGCAGTGCGAACACTTCCCGCATTTTGTGTGCAGGACCATGCCCTAAAACTAGTGTAAAACACAAGTATAATGTGTTTTATGTGTTGTACCATTCATTAGAGTTCTCCTCTATAAATTCAAAAATGGTCTGTAAAAATGCAGTCTGATTAAAGCTCTCTGAAAGTCTGTAAAAATGCTTGTTAAAAGTATTGATTTTTTTCCCCCGCTATATTAATGTACTCCCTACCTGAAGGACATTTAGTTGGCAACAACACTGTGTATCATTAGCTACTGTTTTTTTTTTCCTTCACCTTTTTTTCATCCTTTGTTATATCTCAGCACTGCTGATCTCCTGCAGTGACTTCCTGTGTACATGCACTCCAGTGATGGCTGCATGGTATTTATTAGGTAGGGTTTCAGCATGTTGACAACAGTGGACCATGCCTGCACAATGTGTGTTGAAACTGCTAGTAATCTACGGTATATCAGAAGCTTGTGTGATAGGGTGACAACAAAGGAGCACAATTGCTAGACAGGGACAGAGTATTGTCACCCTATAACAGGAAGCGCAGGATCTGTGGGTATTATTTTAATGAAAGTGGCAGATTTTTAAATATTAAAAAGTATTTTTGAAATGACAATAACATGTTAAAGCTTATATGAGATTTTGATGATAAAGTTTACGTCTACTGTAAAGTAAACCTGAAAAAAAAAAAAACATAGTGCTCAGCCATTTTGCCATTTGGTCACTCTGTCACATATAACTTGGGGCAGGGGAAGAGCATGCCATAGAATGTCCAATTATGAACAATGCAAGGTGTTGGGTTAAAGTGAACCTGTAGCCAGGTTATGGATAATAAAGTCTTTACATATTCCTAATAAGCTGTACTGTAAGCAGCCCTCACTCACCTCTCTAGCTGCAGAAACTGTAGAGAAATAAAAGTGCATGTACAGCCAAAGCATTTTTTTTTGATAGCGTAAGCAAGAGTTAACTCTCCTATCAGGTCACCTTTTCCTATCTGTGTCCCACTGAAGATCATTTCCTTTATCAGGGAATGAGAAGAAATCTCCCCAAAGTAATAGGAGGTCTCCTCTGAGACAGTTGTCACTAGAACATTTGTCCCCATTGGAAGATCAACCTCTTGCTCTGTGATAAATTAAAATATTTCGATTTTTCCGCTCTCTCTATCTCTCAGTGATAATGGTCACCAGGTCAAATATAGGATGACTCTCTTCAGTGGAGAAAGAGACAGCAATAAAACATTTTTTAAAATCAGAAATACAATTTATTAAAAACTTTAATAACAAATAAACACAACAGGTACAACCAGTATACAAATCTGTAGTGGTGTTCCAAAGTTCCCATTAGTTGTATAAGGTTTGGAACATTCACAGAACAGAAATTACTCCTAAAGTACAATCACAAAAAATGCAGACTTTGCAAAGTGCACATATATTTGGGAAGGATGTAATAACAAAAAGGTGAACCACTCAAGGTGAAGACTACAACAGGACTATAAAAAATTGTTGTGTATATTAAAGGAAACCCAGAATTCAACACCGTTGTAAGACCTGGAATTTCTAGCCAGTTCCCCCAGAGCCTATCAACTTTTCCTGTGCAGCCCCAATGTTGACAAATGACCTTTTCAAGCTTAAGGGTGTCACCCATGCTAATTATCCATTCTCTGTGGGTGGGGACCCTATCAGTCTTCCACTGTTGTAGAAAAAGTCTACAGGCCTGGACGAGAGCTCCATTAACAGCTGTCTTCTGGAGGTCAGTCAATGGGAGGTCATCCAAAATTCCTAAGATCAATTCGGACAGTAGTATGGAAGACCGTATTAATAGTGTTAACCACCTCCACCCAATAGCGATGAAGTTTGGAGCAGTGCCACATAAGATGAATAAGGTCCCCTTGCATGGTAGTACATTTTGCACAGACTGGGGACTGCAAAATACCCATATGATGCAGTTTAAAAGGTGTATAGTGGACATGAAGAACAATATATAGTCGTGAGAGCCTCTGAGTAGTGTTGAGTGAGCTTTGTAGAACTGATTCAAGAGCGTTATCCTAGAGTTTCTCCTCCAAATGGCCTATATCCTGTTCCCATTTCTCTTTAGCATTACAAGGGTAACCTTCTAAGTAGGGTGGGAGTAACATTTTATAGCATCTAGAGATAAACCCCTTTGTGTCTTGAACTAAGTGGATATACTGGAACATAGGTGTGGGAGACAAAGACTAGTCCATTGAGAGACCCTGAGAGTGAACAGGATGACAAAGCTGGAAGTAGTAGAACTGCAACATGGGGGGGTGATGGAATGTGGTCTGCAGGTCTTCAAAGGAGCGTACCATTCCTGAAGACCTGCCGTAAATGGGTAATGCCCCAACGCCTCCACATTCCGGCACATGGCAGCTTCATCAGTTCTCCATAGATTGACTTACATCAAATAGGGCTGCATTCAGTAAAGCTGTGACCCCCTGAAGAGATCTCTCCTTCAGCCAAACCTTCTGTAGTAAAGAATATGTGGAATAAGTTCTATTTGAAGATTTAAATTCTAAACCCCTGGGTATATCCTGTATCTTCATATGGTACCGCATAAGTAAATGGGCAGAATGGGACAACAAAATTGCAGTGTTGGCCTTTGGCAAGAAGACACCAATAAGGTTTTGCATTTGGGCCGCCAAATTACACAGCCAGGGATTGGGAAAGGAAACCCCACCCTGATCTTTGCAATGTCGAAGCTGCTGAAATTTAACAGTAATAAAATTTCAATAGCAAAAAGTGCAGCACTACAATACTTCAAACATAAAGTGCCATGTATAAAAAAAATAAACATAAACGAGCATGTGACCATCTTACACCACACAAATAATGAATGATCAAAATCCTAAAAGTCCATAAAGTGCAAAGCATGTGCCAAAAAAGTGTAAAAATCGTCCCAGTAACAGTATATTTCCAGGTGATGTCAGACATAAAAAGGTGACAAAGGTGCTTCTCTCCATAAAGTGACAGAAGTGCTTTACTGTATAAAGAGACTGTGGTGCTGCTTCCTTCACCAATGTGCACTCACCAGAATGCCATTGGTAAATGGCATAATGACAAAATATCCTTTGAGAGTTTCCAGCAATCAACAAGTGGCACTTCCACAGGTAAAACTGTCTCGCTCAAAAATGCTCACCACATAGAGCCCAATAAAAGGTTTATGGTGTAGTCATTTATTGTAAAATTAATGACATGCAAGCAAAATGATGGATGGCTAGCTTTAGCCTGGGTTCACACCACTGTCATCCTTTGCCATGTGTTGTGCTAGGGCAGCTATAGAAATACAGATTCTACAGTATTTATTATGCCCCCTGTTGAACAGGGGGTTAAACTGGCTAAAGTTCTGTCCAAGCCTAGGTTTGCACTGAACGATTGGCTCATCTCTGGTTGTCATCTAGGTTTCTAAGCACTTGCCAATCAACAGGATCCTTGACAACTCATACTGTATATGTGGCCTCAGGGGGGTGGGCTTTCTTCCATGACATTGCACATGTATTTTTACAGGAAGAACTGAGCTGTAACCAACAGTTCCTGGTCTCAGAGTGTCAGAAACCATGAAATCAGACCAAGAGAGAAGTACAGTTAAATCACACTTGTTTAATAATAAAAGTAAAATAGAACAAAACTTATTCAAAACTCAGCCAGAGTTCAGGAACCGGAACGCATAGTCAGACAAGCCAAAACGTCAGGGAGCCAGAGATGAGCGTAGCAAAACAGCAAGCAGGATCTGGAGCCAGAAGGGATGTCAGCCAAGCAAGTCTTTTAACAGGAATGCAGGAGAGCGTCTCTGTGATGTTGACTAAGGCGAAGGCAAAGATCCTCTGGGCTGGACGGCTTAAGTAGACAGGACTGACAAGCAGGATATCATCAACAGCTGAGTAACTTTGGAGAGATAGGAGCTGACAATTAGCCGACAGCTGAGCGGCCAGCTCAGAGAAGGAAGGGCTGAGCCCAGCCCTGACACAGAGTACTGATCAGGACCCAATAAGACCAGCTCTTGATCAAGTAATCACTGTAATAGCCAATCACTGTGATCACTGGTGTTAGAACCCACCCCTGTGCTTTTTCCTCTTTGTGACATTACATTCAGATAGATGAATTTCCTGATGTGGCTATAGTATTTTGACAGCTGATACCATGACTGTCAAAATTCCCAAGTAATAGCTCTGTCTGATTGGATACAGGCTCTGTTCACTCAACAGTTTTCTGCCTGGCTCCTTCGACAGGGCCACCCACTGAGTAAGGTTTGGCCAATTCATCAGGAACCTACTGAATATCGCACAGTGTATGGCCAGCTATATTAGTGTGTTTATATATATATATATATATATATATATATATATATATTCACCGTAGTTGGGGAAAGCAGCACCCGGTTCGTAGTCAGTGCAAAGCAATCTGGTCCTCACACCGACCATATATACAAGAAAAATCTAGAGGATTGCTGCACTTGAAATTTTGTTGAACCATATCATCGAACGCTATAGCATGTAATACTTTGAACAGATTGGTTCAATAAAATTTTAAGTGCAGCAATCCTCTAGATGTTTCTTGCATATATATATATATATATATATATATATATATATATATATATATATATATATATATATATATATATATATATATATATAAGGAAAATGTGCACTATTGGTTCTGGGCCAAAATAATGCTCACATATGTGTTATTCCATGCACCTCGGGAGTAGGAGCATTTATTTCATTTTTTTTGGTTGTGGGTCATTGTAATGACATAAAATTATATAGAGGTAAAGTCAAAAGATGAAAAATAAATTGTACAGAGGCAAATAAAAAAGAGAGAGAGGGTGCCACCTAAGTGTAGTTTATTAGAATAGTGATAACATCAAATGTATATACTGTATGTGTATGCACTCACTGTGTGACATAAAATAACTGGCATATCAAGTGACAGATCCAGTGGAGTCTGCCTTGGGATAAGTAGTCTGTTGGAAGAGGAAGGGACAATATCTATCTGCAGAGTTTGGCAGGGATGTGGCCAGGCCAAGCAGAGTGGAGAAGGGAGGCAGCTGGATGGATACAAATTCATGCTTGGTCTTCTCCGACTTTGACAGGCATAGCTGAGCATGGAAGCGTCCAGATTTCCATGGCAAATACTAACGTCACATGTTACATGCGTGGGGGCATGGCTATGCATTTCGGGGCTGTACCGCCCTTTCTTCCTGAAACTCGTAGCCACACCCTCACACATGTCACATATGATCTCACTGGTTGCCATGGAAATCCAGACATTTCCATGTTCAGCTCTGCCTGTCACAGTCAGGGGAGACCGAGCGTCCATTTTTAATCCATCCAGCCGCCTTTCTGTTCCACTCTGCTTGGCCTAGCTGCATCCCTGCAGAGCTCTACAGATAGATATCTCCCCTCTCTCCTCCAACAGACTGCTTAAAGGGGAGTTCCAGGCATTTTAAAAGTCAGCAGCTACAAAAAGTGTAGTTGCTGACTTTTAAAAAAATGACACTTACCTGTTCCACGGTCCAGCGATGCGGCCGAACGGGGTGTCGCTCCTCTCCCCCTCCTCTTCGTCGGCGCTGCCATTTCCACTCTGGGCACCCGGCCGTGATAGCTTTCCTCTTCACGGCCGGGCACGCACGGCGCATGCGCGAGCCGCGCTGCGCTCCCGGAGTGGATAGGCGATCTCCTGGGACCTGTCACGTGTCCCAGGAGATCGCCTAGAGGGAGGAGTCGCCTAGGCGGTTACGGGGCGGAAGGAGGAAGTGGGACAGGAAGTCCCCCTCCTAATGAAGCCCCCACTCCCCCCCCAAAAAAATTACATGCCAAATGTGGCATGTAAGGGGGTGAGGAGTGGTTAAAGCTGGAGTTCCATTTTTAAGTGGAACTCCGCTTTAACCCAGGGTGGATTCCACTGGACCTGTCACCTGATTTACCAGTCATTTTATGTCACACAGTATGTGCATATATACATTTGATTTCATTGCAATTCTAAAAAAAAATTAAACTTAGAAGGTGGAGCCCTCTCTCTTTCTTTGCCTATATACATTCTACAGGAATACTTGAGGTCCTAACATTGAGAGGTGCAACAGCCGTACTAAGTGCTTATTTATCGTCCACCACTACAGAAATCCATAGACCTATCAGGACTATTACAACTGGGGGGCAGCACAAGTTCTATATTTATATGTGCCATCTTTTTACTATATAAGAAAACATTTTTAACTGTTTTTGGACCAGTTTTCCTTTTATAACAAAATTAAAAAAGAATCAGGGGATACCCATTACATTTTACCATCAAATTAAGGTTAAATATATCCTGAAAAAAAGGTTTCTTCTCTTTTCATGTAAGGCACCTGGAGTGCCCAAGGATTTTGCATATTTTTAAAGGGTGCCATGACTGAATAAGGGTTGAGAAATGCTGCTCTAAGCTGTTCAAAAATTGACCTCAACATGACCTCTGTTATGATGTTTGAGGATGAATTGCTCCACAGTACCTGCAGCTACAGAGGTCAGTGAAGCTTGCAGCTTGTTATGAATGTGTAAATACTTCACTGTCTACAGTATGGTCAAATGTTCAATTTACATGCAAAATCAGCTAAATGGCCTAATTACAAATTTCTGTTTAAATCAATATCCTACAATTCTCAGTTATAGTCTAATGCCCCATACACACGGTCGGAAATTCCGACCACAAAATCCGTCGGATTTTTTCCGACGGATTTTGTCCGACACTGGTGTTGCATACACACGGTCGGACAAAGTTGTCGGAAAATCCGATCATTCTGAACGTGGTGACGTTCGTTGCGTACGACGCAACTACGTAGAGGCTAGTAGCCAATAGCTTTGGTCTTGTAATTTGATCTGAGCATGCGTGGCACTTTGTCCATCGGAATTCGCTACACACGATCGGAAAAAGTCCGATCGGACTTTGTTGTCGGAAAATTTGAGAGCAGGATCTCAAATTTTTTCCGTCGGAAATTCCGATGGAAAAAGTCCGATGGAGCGCACACACGGTTGGATTTTCCGACAACATGGTCCGATAGGACATTTTCCGTCGGAAATTCCGACCGTGTGTACGGGGCATAAGAATGAGTGTTACAGATTTACACCTTTCCTTCAATAATACAAATCCCTAAGCAGAAATCTGAACACATACACAAATAACTTTGCTCCCTCCAGCAACAGCGAAACTGTTTCTAAATTTTACCAGCAGCAAAGAAAACCTCACGGGTGCTGTTTAAATGAAATGATGGCGGACACAGTTGTCAATTTGGTTTTCATACTAACTATAAACCATGATTGTTATTTCTCTAGTTTTTATAATATGTCTTTGGAATGAGCTGTAAGGGGAATACATAGTATTTTTGGTTTCTTTTTTTTTCCACAATACTAAATACAAACTTATAATAAATAATCTGATGAATGAGTTTATTGCCCAAATCCAACCTAAACTTCCTATTCAATTAGGAAATACTTTATTGCTATGAGCAGATAAACGATAGCAGTGGCCAACTTGATTCAGGAGTTCACAAAGCTCTTTTTATCAGGGAGGGCTTCAGACAAAAATAAAATGCAATTGGTATTGTGTAGACAACTTATATTGATTGTGCTTACCATTGTGTTTGTAGTCCCAATGAAGGGGACTTTTTGAAACACCTGAAATGCGTTGGAGTAATTTTAGAACTCTGCCAATAATAAACCTGATCTGTGCTCAATACAAAAGGTCATGGCACTCTCATCCTTTGTCTGCTCATAGACTTTATCTCCTTGATCTGGCTCGGAGAGCTGACTGGATCAAACAATAAGCAATTCAAACACCTAGTTCAAATACCATATATACTCGAGTTTGTGCTGAAAGTGCCCCCCTCTGCTTATACTCAAGTCAAGCACTTTTCTGCAGCAAAAATGACATTTTCCGACCGACTTTGCAGCCCCGTATCTCGGCCACTCTAGGAACCCCATTTGGCATGCAAACCCAGTGGAACCAACATTACAACATATCCAAATTTGGGGTTCCTAGCACCAAGTGGCCGCGAGATAGGTGGCCGCAAAGTCGGTTTGGAAAATTAAATTTTTTGCTGCAGAAAAGTGCTTGACATTTTCCGACCCGACTTTGGGGCCTCGTATCTCGGGCCACTTAGTGATAGGTACCACAAACCCAGTGGAACCAACATTATAACATATCTAAATTTGGGGTTGCTAGCACCAAGTGGCCCCGAGATACAGGGCCCCAAAATCGGTCAACTGTGTCCATCTGCAGCAATGTTATTTTGGGACCCTTTGGGTCCAGAGACCCCAAATTTTGGCTGCATCTAGAAACCCTTAACTACCAAGTTTGAAGTTCAGGGGACCTATGGCTGCAAATGGGCACAGTGAGGCATGCAAATGGGCACAGTGAGGCTGCAAATGGGCATTGTTGACCCTCTTTTCCACTTACAGTAGCTGCGCATTTCTCACCCTAGGCTTATACTCGAGTCAATAAGTTTTCCCATTTTTTTGTGGTAAAATTAGGTGCCTCGGCTTATATTCGGGTTGGCTTATACTCGAGCATATACGGTACTCATTTTCCATAGTATTCCCCTTTCCATAGTATAGTTCAAATACTCATACACAACAGAGTCCAGCACCCAACCACCACCTTTCTTTACCAGGTTTTTATTGCTGTCTATGTCCCTCACCCTCTCCAATTTTCTGGTGATCGTTGACATAGGGACAGAAAGTTATGGGAGAATCCAACATTTTACCGTCATTAATGGAACAGTAGGTGAGGGGAAATCCTATAATGGGACACCTGTTCTGGTGACAAGTGTCTCACAGGGGATATACCCGTACTTTGGAGAGATAATCTCTCCCTTGTTGTGTTTCTGGGACAGGAAGGAAAGGTAAATCTCTTCAACAAGCACAAAACTTAATGGGGGTCCAACAAAACTGGAAGTGAGGAAAATTTGTCCGACAGGAAAACCTACATTAAAATGAAATAATTGGTAGAGGGGGAAGGGATGAAACCTCAATTACAGTAGGTGACATAAAGGTGACAAGTACCCTTTATGGTTAACATTTTCCAATATTCTTTACTAACAGGGTGACAACACATCTGCAGTTCAGTATCTCCAGGAAGAACTGATCACCATTCGCAATCTGTATGAGAAGGAAATTGGAGATCTTCGGGAGAAGCTGGAGCAGAGCCATTACGAAGGAAGCAGAGATGGGTACAGTGGTCCAACGAGCAATTTGATGGCTGCAGAGTACCAAAGCAGGTGGGGTTTGTTGCCTGTATCCCTTGCTTACGTCTACCATAGCGCATAACTTCCAGGGCCTATGGCACAAGATTTCAAGCATGTTCACATTTTGAGCTGTTAACCTCAATTTGTTGAAAGGAATTCTTGATGTAACATTCACATTTAAAGTATACATGCCTACTGTTTAACAATGTTTAAGATTGTATTTTATTTACACTTTTGTAAGTGCTTCCCTGGGGGCTAGCTGTATGTCTGAAAAGGTTGTTCACTACTCTTTGATTGGCAGTTGAGATGTAAGGATAAACCATATAATGGTTGTAGTGTCTCCAAACTGTCTGAATAGATTTGCTAAAGTTTAATTGAAGAACAGTAAAGTGCAATTACTGTGTTACATTTTTACACAACATGAAGAAAACAGATTTTTTTTGGGAACATGCATTCACATTGGAGCATTACAATGCTGTGGAGATAAGGGAAGGCACTTGGGAGGGCTGGAACTTAACATGGAACTGTGTCCAGATTGTGCACATCAGCACTAACCCCCATAGGGGCCACTGAAATTAAACAGGTATCCTGTCAGGGTCTGGATCTGAACCTTGGACCTCTGCAGTATCTGGCTGTAGCTTGCTGTGCCACCAGAGATGCTGGACAGCTCCCTGTCTGTTCCATTGTTCCTCGACTATTCTTCAGCTTGATCTCAATCTGAAATCACTTGTTACTGACCTTTGGCTTGCCAATTGGGAAGTGGGTCTGATACCCGTCACCCGTTTGGCTGAAAGAACAGGTGATCCTATTGGACACCTAGGAGGAGGGGAGAAGATGCATGGTGGAAGCGAGGAGGAGAATACACAGGAGCTGCTGCCCGATGCCTGCTGCAGCCTGATGTCCGCCGATGCCCCGATCCCCACCGCTGCCCGATGTGCAGGCTGCTGCCTGATCCCTGCTGCTCCCTGATGTGCCTGCCGCTGCCCAAACCCAGCAGTTCCCATGGACCGGCAGACAGCGAGGGGGTTGAGGTGCCACGGGGGGAGGTTGTTTGCCGCCCCCCAAACAAAGAAACCACAAGCTGCCACTGCTCCCAGGGATTGGCTGAGGTTCTATAAAATGTCATAATCCAGTGGCTAACCCTTCTACTCTTTCAGAGACAGGCAGGAGCAATCAACTACCAGGCTTAGGGATACTTGACCTGACCCAGAAAATAAATTGCTGTTCGTCTAGATACAGCAGAGCTGAAAACAAAATTTAGCAGCATAGGGCAGGGGTGCTGTAGTACAAACTAACATATTTGTATATTCTTAACAAGCAAGTAAAAGCACTTTAAAACAATCTCTCCTCTTTCTTCTTGCCTCTGTAGCTATAGGCATCATGGAGAAATTAAAGTGGATGTAAACCCACTCTCATCCTTTATAAACTACTGCAATATTGGTTATCTAGAAGGATATACATGCCTCCTGCATGTATACTTATCTGTCAAATGTCTCCCCTCTGTCTGCTATGAGACCCGAAAAACTGCAGATTTTGTGGGTGGGTCTGTTTTCCAGGGCTCAGTGGGTGAAGTCGTGATGTGAGTAGACTCCCCACCCACCTCTACACTTCCCTTATCAACATGTATTTTCTCCTGTGTATTTCTCACACTGAACTTCTGCTATGATCACTAACATCCAGTCAAAACCCAGAAAAGTCCCCACATGACTTCAGCATGCCAAATAATGCTGAGGTGTGGAACAGCCAATCCTTGCAGAGCTGCTGAAGAAAGGAGTGGGGGTGGGAATTAAAAAATAATGCACGTCTTATGCTAGTGCACGAGATATGTAAATCACCTGTCAATCACAGCAAGGGGGAAGAACGGAACAAAGTTTTCACAGTTTGTCCGTTTTATTTCACTGAAAAAAAATATGAGGATTGCTCAGAGCTGGATTAACTCTTTCTGGCAAGACTGGGCACAGCTGATCTGAAATCCCATACTCTATATTGTGCCAGGGTCTCTTGGGGACCCCCAGGTTTGGAACTAGTGTCCTTTTTGGAGGATTTTTACTTTCCTGTAGAAAACCCAAAATTTGGGATATTCTTTTAATTTTACTTTCAATGATAATGGTAAACAGGACCAATAGAGAGCGTGAATCACCCCAATGGGGACTGTAATGTTTGGGATTGTATAGCTGAAGTGTGGAGATCACCAATGAGTAGAGTCCATGCCAATTCTGACATTTAAGGGCTTGTTGGCCCACTTTTATTTCAGAGAAAGAAAATAAACTGTCCAACAAAACAAACAGTTGCCCCACAAAGGGCAAAGTTTCCCTGCAAAAATAAAGTATAAATTCAACTTCCTAGCCTCGTGACACAGCGTCCCTGTGTTACTATATAAATACTGGACCTCAGCTCTATTCCTCACAGCTTTCCTGCTGCTCCAGCCCTCAGGCTTGGGCCCTCTGTCTGTTCCATCGCAGACTGCACAACACAGTCGTCTGGCTACTCACTCAGGGGGGTGGAGCCCAGAACCCTGCTCATGACTCTCCAAAAAGACCCCCACACACCTGCACAATCAGTGCCCACCCAGATTGCTACACAATATCTGGGCTCCAGATACCAAACAGAATTTTAACAACCACCACAAACTGAAAAAACAGTTTTCCCAAAAATTAGACAACAAGCACCCTGGAGCCCCTCAACCTGCCTTGTTGAGAATCGTGCATGACATACACCATTGCATTGATCCATACTGCCACAGGATATAGACAGCAATAAAAACAGGTGTTCTAATCCATGTCCACTCTATCCAAAAAAAAAAAAAAGTTTTGCCTTTAGTTTTACTTGTCCAGGCAAAAATGTCCAGGCAAAAAAATTACTTAAAAAAAAACTGTACTTTGCCCATGCAAAGCATTGTACCAGGCACATTTTAAATGATCAGTCCACCCAAATCTTATTACATGTTAGTATTTGGCAGATGCTGCAATCTTAAGGGGAGAATCCCACACACAAAACAAGAAAAATAAATCAGTCTAACAGCTGAATGGGCCACACAAAGATAACCCACTGGTTGTTACGACATCAATGTCCGTCTAACAACCAGCTTGTGAAATCAGTGGTTGTGAAATCAGAAGGTTTTTTATCTTAATACATTAAGATAAAAAACCTTCCTTGTGCAGCAGCCTCCCTCAGCCCCCCTAATACTTACCTAAGCCCATCTCGATCCATCGATGTTGCAGGAGTGTCTCGGCTGCCCGGGACTCTCCCTCCTCATTGGCTGAGACGCAGCACGGCACCATTGGCTCCCGCTGTTGTCAAAGTCAGTGAGGCAATGAGAGAGAGGGGGCGGGGCCGAACTGCAGCTGTGTGTCTGAATAGACACACAAAGCAGTGGCGCGGCTCAGGTGCCCCCATAGCAAGCTGCTTGCTGTGGGAGACTCGGCAGGGGGAGGCGCCAGGAGCACCGATGAGGGACCCAAGAAGAGGAGGATCCGGGCTGCTCTGTGCAAAACCACTGCACAGAGCAGGCAAGTATGACATGTTTGTTATTTTTAAACAATAAAAACTGACATTTTAATATCACTTTAAGTGGGAAGCTATCACGTTTAGCAGCGATAGTAATACCTCTGCTAAATCTTTTACTTCCCGTTGCATGCAGCCAGAGGTTTGGCTCAGCCAAATATTTATTTTGTTTAGACATTTACTAAACTTCAAACACATACATTTTGGTCTGAACCCGTAGCTCATCCCTATTAGTGAGATCTCTGTGAGTGCCCAGGTCTGCACACCTGATGTGCCCAATATGTGTGATTCCCACTATCCCCGTGTAGCAAAGTCCCGGGCCCCCTTAGGCCTAATGGTGACCTCCAGAGTCAGGGACAGCTCACATCCTTCTGTGTAGAGTGGGTTACAAAGCATGGTGGGTGTAATTCAGGATCAGTGGCGGTGCGTGCATAGAGGGCGCAGGAGTGCCGCCCCCCTCTCCTGCACCGCTCTATCACCAATAGATAGATTCATGCATTGCATGAATCTATCTATTGTCACCGCTGCCGCCCCCTATTCAGGTGTCCGGCCCCTGATCGGGCGCCGGGCATCTGAATTACAGTGGGGGGGGGGGGGGTGTTGCTGGAAGCGCCCCTATTAGAGCTGTAAGCTCTAATAGGGGACCTTATTAGAGCAGTGTGCTCTAATAGGCTTCCCTAAGTGTAAACAGCGGGCGCAATGCTTTGCGTTCGCTGCTTACACAGTATTGTGTTAGGGAAGCGAATACATCGCTTCCCTAACACAGACCCGCCTCTCAGCCAATCAGGTTGCCAGGTCTGTTACCTGTCACCTGATTGGCTGAAGTCACAGGCGCTGTGATTGGACGCTAGGCGTCCAATCACCTAGCGTCCAATCACAGCAGAAGAAGACAGGAGGAGCGCGGGAGAAGACATCCGTCGGAGATACCGCTCGTCGCCTGACGCCGTCACCAGCTGCACACCGGGACAAGGTAAGTGCAGAGGGCAGGCAGGGGGCACAGTGGCAGCACTTGAGGGGCACAGTGGCAGCACTTGAGGGGCACAGTGGCAGCACTTAAGGGGCACAGTGGCAGCACTTAAGGGGCACAGTGGCAGAACTTGGGGCACAGTGGCAGAACTTGGGGCACAGTGGCAGAACTTGGGGCACAGTGGCAGAACTTGGGGCACAATGGCAGAACTTGGGGCACAGTGGCAGCACTTGGGGCACAGTGGCAGCACTTAAGGGGCACAGTGGCAGAACTTAAGGGGCACAGTGGCAGAACTTGGGGCACAGTGGCAGAACTTAAGGGGCACAGTGGCAGAACTTGGGGCACAGTGGCAGCACTTGGGGCACAGTGGCAGCACTTGGGGCACAGTGGCAGCGTTTGATGGGCACAGTGGCAGCACTTGGGGCACAGTGGCAGCGTTTGATGGGCACAGTGGCAGCACTTGGGGCACAGTGGCAGCGTTTGATGGGCACAGTGGCAGCGTTTAATGGGCACAGTGGCAGCGTTTAATGGGCACAGTGGCAGCGTTTGATGGCACAGTGAGGCTGTTTGTTTGCGCCCCCCCCAAAAATTTTGAGCACCAGCCGCCACTGTTCAGGATGAAAAGGGTGGGCGACAGACACTTTTTTGAATGCAAAGATATTTATTGTCTCTTAAACAGAACTGTGGGAGAGAGGGTTAGGGCCAGGACACCCTTAGGTAGATGCAATGTCAATTGGTAGACTCCGAGACTTCTATAGGCAGACAGCCATACAGGTGAAGGCCTCCAGCCGGACACCACTTCAGTATAAGTAGGACGCTGTCTCCTATGGCAACAATCTTGTAGAAGTTACTAACTGTAATTGTATCCAACTATTTGCAACACAAACAGTTCTCAGCTTACCCCACAATCACTCACTGTGGGTCTTCACTCAATGAGCTCCCAGTCTCTCTCACTAGACTTCAGATCCACTAGCCACTGCATCCCCTGAGCTCTTCCACTGTTAGCACTCAGTATCCCCCTCAAGCATCACCCCCGCTTCCCTGCTGGGTCCCTGGCTTGGCACTCATAGATACAATTCAAGTGTCACCCCTGACGACACGCTAGGTCCCTGGGTTGGCACCCACTGATGCTCCGCAAACGTCACCTCTGCTGTCCCACTGGGTCCCTGGCTTGGCACTTGCTGAAGTTTTCCCACTTCTTCACTGTCCCTGGCTGTTGAGAAGTCTGCTCTGGTACTGGCCTCAGCTCACTCACAGTGATCTCCAGTAACAAGGTGGAAGGTTCCTTAGTGGCGACAGCTTCACCTCTACCTCTGACTACAACTGGTACCCTGGCCGGCGGAACCGTTACTTCTGGTTGGATTGCCAGCCCGCAGTCCCATCCCTACGCTGCTCTCCTGCTTCTGGATAGCCCCTGAGACAGCCTAGCAGCCAAATGTCCCCGAGATAGGCCTCAGGCTTATGGCCTAGTGGCCCGGGGGCGGCATGACACACGTCCACCCAGACAGCCAT
Organism: Lithobates sylvaticus; assembly: GCA_028564925.1. Taxonomy (NCBI): domain Eukaryota; kingdom Metazoa; phylum Chordata; class Amphibia; order Anura; family Ranidae; genus Lithobates; species Lithobates sylvaticus. Next base: position 152,943,466 of record CM053029.1, on the reverse strand, counting down.
CCAGGTGGCACGGAACCCTGATCACCTGACTCCTCCCAAATAAATAGGCTCTCCCAGCAGCCAAAGGAACCCAAGAAAATCCCTGCCCATTGGCTGAGACACCCCATTCACTTATAATCTGTCCTTGCTATGCCCTTGTCCTATCTAATGTCACCAGCTATGGTGCCACCTAGTGACAAAAGAGAAAAGTGCAGCAAGTCCAGGATTAGGGAGAAATCAATTGATCTCCTAACAATTGGCCAAGGCAACTATTGCCTTGCAACTAAATTTAACAGCAGCCCTGCCTAAACATCAGGGTGCCACACCCGTTTGATTCGTTTTATATTATGGAGAATATAACAGGAGAAGCTGGAACACCCAAAGCCATAGCTCCCAACTATCCCTGATTTTGAGGGACTGTCCCTGATTTGGAACAAAGTCCCTCTGTCCCTCTTTCCTCCTCATTTGTCTCTCATTTTGCTCTGATCTATATGGTTGTATATAAAATTCACTATTTATCTTTTAAAAAGTGTTTTCCAATGCTAAACCTTTCTTACGATTTCTAAGTTGCTGCATTTGTAAATTCTGAAATACAATATAAAGGAAGAGTAGTGGTGAAAAAAAAGCAACAATCATTTTTTTTAAAAACAATTCTCCTTTAACCACCTTAGATCCGCGCTATAGCCAAATGATGGCTACAGCGCGGATCTGATGTGCCGGGACGACGTCTATTGACGTCGTCCCGGCAACGAGCTGCCTGCGCGCCCCCTGAAGGGCGCGCGCGGCGCACTCTGTGATCCGCGAGTCTGTGAGTAAAGTGATCATGTGAAAATAACCGAGCCGTTAATTGGCTTTTTTTCCTGCTCGCGCTGACAGCGCGAGGAGAAAAAAAAAAAGCCGATCACCGGCGGCAGTGAGAGGGACATCAGTCCCTCTCACTGCAATATGCCCAGGGTCCATGGTGCCCTCCTTTTGATAATAAAAGTGCCCACTAGTTCCACCTGTCAGTGCCATCTGTCAGTGCCCACAGTGCCATCTGTCAGTGGCCACAGTGCCATCTGTCAGTGCCCACAGTGCCATCTGTCAGTGCCCACAGTGCCAGTGCTGCACATCAGTGTCACCTACCAGTGCTCATCAGTGTCCCCTACCAGTGCCCATCAGTGCCACCTATCAGTGCCATCTATCAGTGCCATCTATCAGTGCCCATCAGTGCCACCTATCAGTGCCATCTATCAGTGCCATCTATGAGTGCCCATCGGTGCCACCCATCCGTGCCACCCATCCGTGCCCATCAGTGCCCATCAGTGCCATCTTTGCTGTGCCCATCAGTACCGACTTATCTGGCCCCACCAGTGCAGCCTATCAGTGCCCACCAGTGCAGCTTATCAGTGCCCACCAGTGCAGCCTATCAGTGCCCACCAGTGCCGCCTCATCAGCGCATATCAATGAAGCAGAAAAATTACCTGTTTGCAAAATTTTATAACAAACTATTAAACATGATTTTATTTTATTTTTTAATTTTCCATCTTTTTTTATTTGTTTAGCAAAAAATAAAAACCCCAGCTGTGATTAAATACCACCAAAATAAAGCTCTATTTGTGGGAAAGAAAATGATAAAAATTTCATTTGGGTACAGTGTTGTATGAGTGCGCAATTGTCATTCCAAGTGCGTCAGCGCCGAAAGCTGAAAATTGGTCTGGTCACGAGGGGGGTTTAAGTGCAAAGTAATCAGGTGGTTAAGGGGGGCATAGCAGGGGGTATGTCCTATGCCTACATACGGTACTTTTGCTAATAGGTATCCTTCATTCCCATCTCAGAAATTTGGGAAAGCTCCCAGGTTGACAGAAACTGAGTTGGGAATTATGTCAGGGAGATCTTAGTCAAATCGACCTTCGAATGCACTGTACTAACGATCCGAACCAGCTTGTGTTCAGACTTTTCCCTTCTGATTTTCGTACCATGTGTACTACCAACTTTTTTTGCTATGCCAATAATAATTTGACAACAATATTGTTTGCAGTTATTGAATCTGTGATCAGTTATGTATTGTTATACATTTGCCTCCCTCATCAGCGGTCCTTTAATTACACCAGGGTCCTTCTTTAAATTAGACTGGGTTCACACATGCGCAATGCCAGATATCGCATGTGATTCACACCGCATTGCTGTGCACATCAAATGCGATGTCTGTGCGATGCAAATTCAGCAAATACAGTTTGTATGGCTGAAATCGCATTGCATTTGAACCAAAATGGTGCAGGGTCCTTTTTTTTGTCTGCACTGGAATCGGATCGTATGGGTGTTCACACCCACTCTGCGAACCGATTTGAGGGTGTCATTAACTTTCTATTGACACCCACAGCCATTCGCAGAGAGCAGTGTGAACTGCCTGTGAGTTAGATATGATGCGGGAACCCGAACAGGAATCGCGCTGGTTCCCGCATCGCATTAGTGTGAACCGAGACTGAGGAGTCTATGTATATTAAAGTATTGTTGAAATGATAAAAATTATAAAAGTGTTTTAAATAGGAAAGAGAAGGGAAGTGACATGCTATTCTCAGACAGGATGCAGGTGACTTCCTGTTGGCAATCACATGGAACAAGGGAAAGGGGATTGATAAAAAAAAAAAGTCATAATCTGTAGAACATTTGGGATAAAACGTTCCATATGATGACAAGGGAAAACACAAACACCTATGACCTCATTACTCCTAATGTTGTTTTAGCAATGACTTCAGCTGGCTATACACTATACAAAAAATCGGCCGAACCCATTTTCGAAAAACGAACGTTCGGCCGCGAGCGCAAACGATGGTGCCATCATGTAATGGCCGATAAATCGTTCAGTGAACATAAATAAAAAAAATTTATGTTCGTTTTTTTACATATACCTAGTGCAGACAGGTCGGATGGGAAACACATTAACCTTTCAATTTATCGTTCGTTCGGCAGAAAATTTACAAACTTGTCCTTCGTTTTTTCGGCTCAAAAACGTCCAAACGATTATCGATTTTGTGTCCATTAACTGGCCGAAAAATCGAAAGAACGTTCTTTGACTGAATTTTCGGCCGATTTTTTGTATAGTGTATAGTGTAAAGCTGGCCGCTTTAGAGGACTTTTTTAGTAGCAGTACTTTTTTACTTTTTAAAGCTGCCAACAAAGTGTTCCTTAAAAAAAAAAAAGGAAATTATAATGATAATAAAAATTGGGCTGTGTACAGCAAGTCCATAGCATAAAACTAACAAAACATCTGCTCATTCAAGCCATTAACTAAATTCAGGTCAATTCCCAACTAACAGCATGTCTCCTAATGGGTTTCCCCAAACAAATAGGCAGAACTTATACCTTTTCAGTGTTCTGTCAGCGGTCAGCCTTTTCACCCAGCAGCAGGCAGGAAAGAGAGATCTGGAAACCAGGTAAGCTCTGGACATAGAAAGGAGGCTTTATTTCACCCAATGCTCTACAAAGCTTCCAGAACCCAGTACAGAACCTAATTTAAGATTCTGAACAAACAAAAAGTTTGTTTTATCAGGCATAAACCCTTATGGCCCCTCACCATGTGTAAGTATGGATTGATATGGAACCATGTGGGGAGTATGATGTTCTGTGGTCACTCATTTTTTAAATCAATTATGAATAGCAATGTGCATGGTGGGCAGTGCACATATCAGTTTTTTAAATTTTAACGGCTTACCGACCCGTCGCAGTACATACAGTATACTGCAACGGGGCAGCTCCTACAGGCACAGCGACGTACCCATACACTGCTGCCTGTTTCTCTGTTTCTGGTGATCACAGTCCCACTACAAGCCGCTGATGGCTAAAACTAGTATAAAAAAATTAATAAATACAAATTCCAGTATATATACCATCGTTTATAGACAAGTTTATAGACACTATAAACTTTCACGGAAATCAATCAATATACGCTTATTGGATTTTTTTCCCCAAAAACACGTAGCAGAATACATTTTTGCCTACATTTATGTAGAAATTAGATTTTCTAAACAAATATTATTATTAAATATGTTTTATAGCATAAAGTAAAAATAAATAGTTTTTTTCCCCCCAAATTTCTGGTCTTTTTTCATTTATATAATAAAAAATTAAAAACCCACTGGTGATCAAATACCACCAAAAGAAAGCTCTATTTGTGTGACAAAAATGAAATACATTTGATTTGGGTACAGTGTTGCATGACTGCAATTGCCAGTTAAAGTAGCACAGTGCCAACTAGCAAAAAATGGCCTGGTCATGAAGGGGGTAAAATCCTCCAGAGCTGAAGTGGTTAAATTGGTTGTAAAGCCTCACGGTTTTTCACCTTAATGCTCCCCCGAGACCCCCCTTTTTCTTACCTGAGCCCGATCCAGCGATGTGCACGAGCACAATGGCTTTAGCCACTGTCTCTCTCCTCATTGGATAGATTGATAGCAGCAGCTGCAGCCGCTGCTGTCAATCAAATCAGTGACATGGGAGCAGGGGCAGGGCCGAGTTCCGCTGTCTGTGTCAATGGACACAACAGCGGGACTCGGGTGCGAGCCCGCACAGGTGCCCCCAAAGAAAGCGGCTTTCCATGGGGGCACCCGATGAAGAGGAAGAGCCAGGAGCGCCGGCGGAGCACCCCAGAAGAAGAGGATTGGGGCTGTTCTGTGCATGTTTGTAATTCAATTTTTTTTTTTAAATTAGGGTTTACAACCCCTTTAATTAATCATATGTCTGAAATGATCATTCAATGCCACAAAAAAGGTAAATTCACTGACGTCCCTTCCATTTTTTTTTTATGTTTAACAGTTTATTTTAAAAAGTACACATGTTAATGTTAAAGCTTCAGAATTCATCAATTACGCCATAAGGCACATAAGCAGCTTAAATGTGGTGAGAGTTTCCTGATCCATTCGATTGGCATTATTTCTCTATTTGATATTGCATAATCGATCAAAATGATGATGAGAAATGATTGTTAAATATCTAGTTGTCTCTTCGATTGCAGAATTTTGGAGATGAGCGGAGACATTCTAAAGAAAGATGAAGAAACCCGAGCCTTACAGCTGGTTGTGGCGCAGCAGGAGTCCGACATCCAGTCGCTAAAAGGTTCTGCAATAGCTCCATCCATACAGCTGGACCTGGCCAAGCAAGAACTGAGGGAGCTGCAAGGGAAAATTATCATGGCCCAGACAAAGTAAGACACCCATCACCTCTCCAGCTGAGACTACTACAACAGGGCCCACAACATAATATAGACTGAATAGATTTTGCTGAATATATTATCCATATATAATTATAATATACAATAATATAAATATACTGTATAATATATATTAATATACTGTAGAAAATATACATTTTTAAGGATATATTGTCCATAAAATACTGTACATGTCACAGAATGACATTGCAGTAGATGTAAACCTAATCCCTAAAATCTCCATTAAGCTTTAACATGTCATTTAAAGCGGAGGTTCCCCCAATTTTTTTTTTTCAAAAGTCACCAGGTACAAATACTGCAGCTGCTGACTTTTAAAATAAGGACACTTACCTGTCCAGGGCGCCCACGATGTCGGCACCCGAGGCCGAACCGTCCCTTGGTCTTTGGATGCTGGCGCCGCCATCTTCGGTAAGGGAATCAGGAAGATTCCTGCTGTCTCTGGGATCCGTGTGTTTCCCAGCAGGCAGCGGGGGGTGGGGGGATGAGGGGACAGGAAGAGGTGTAGACTCCCGCGGGAGTCTATGCCCAGGAGTGGGTGCAAATACCTGTATTATACAGGAATCTGCACCCCCTCCCCCCTGAAAGGTGCCAAATGTGACACCGGAGGGGAGGGGGGGAGGGTTCCGAAAAGCGGAGGTTCCATTTTTGTGTGAACCTCCGCTTTAACATCATTTCAAAAGTCATAATCCTTTTTTTTTTTTTAATTTGCAGCCTTTATTATAATACCTGTTCATCCTGCCATGATGGCCCTTATTCAGGCCCTTCCTATAATAGGGAGACAATGTTCTGCCCCTGTATCCTCATTGTGCCCCTGCATTGTCACCCTATCACACAGGCTTTCAATGGACACTACAAGCAATACTGGGACAAGGCCATACAGCGCCCAGGGCAAAGATGCCAAACTGTGCCCCCTCCCCCTTTCCCTTAGGGTCAGGGTGCCCACATGCCTGCAATAAACCATTGCTCCCAGGGCAGCCGCCCCTCCTGCCCACCCCTTGTCACGTCCCTGACTACAAGTGTCCATTTCTGCACACTTTACGTGGGCACGGTTTTCTTTGTTGTCTCCATTGGGAAACTTGCTCTGAGAAATGCCATGCAGCCATTGTCCAGTCATTGTCCGGTTATAGCCATTGACAGGAGAAGATTAGTTGCACTCTAAGCTGCTCTGCTATATGTGTGTGGGCCAGGAGATGAAGGTGACAGGAGATAACCCCACCACCCACTAGAAGAGGCATTGTCCAAGATAAGGAAGACACTCTGTGAACTGTCACATTAACCTGTCTCCCTCACAAGTGACCCTGTCTTGGCCCCAAATAAACAAATGTCAGTAACATGAATCCTCATTCTACCTTCGGTATGTACATAGTAATCCCAAATCTGTCTATTAATCTGACAAAAGTAAAGTTTTATACTGAACACACTCAGAAGATACAAAGATCAAGCAGATGTCTAGCCAAACAGCTAAATACACCGATATAAACCGTATTTCTTGTTTTTTTCTTATTTGAAGTTCTGCTCAGCTAGTCCTGAGATTCACATCCCTTGTCAGACAGCGCTGCCACGAAGAAGGCACCACTTTTTACTATTGTCCTCCTTGTCTGTTAATTCGACTAGGAATAAAGATCAATATTAGTCCTCTCCTCCTACTAAAAGCTCCCTGATCACCTCACCCTCTATTTCCCAGTGCCTGAAAGATGTTAATTGCAGCAGATTAGTTAACACCATGCAGACCCACCCACTTTGCCTATTTCTGCTGTGTGGGAGACTGTGGGAAGATGATTTCAGACATTTTCAGCAGCAGTATTTGGAAATACATTTAAATATTTCTAATGAATAGATACCTGGCCGATAAGCTGTTCTATTTAGATATTTGCATAGTGTTCTGTGTTAAAGGGTCATTTCACCCAAAGCTGATATTTCAGTTTAGGACATTTACTGGGGAGTTGAATCATCTGACAATATTTTATATATCTCTATTGGTGCGATTCCTGCACTGAGTTCATGAGTCTGCTCATCTGCTGTGCCCATTGTGAGGGGTTCCCACCATCCCTGTGCTGAGTTCCTGAATCAGTACACCTGCAGTGCCCATTATAAGGTGTTCCCACCATCCCTGTGCTGAGTTCCTGAATCAGTACACATGCTGTGCCCATTATGAGGGGTTCCCACCATCCCTGTGCTGAGTTCCTGAATCAGTACACATGCTGTGCCCATTATGAGGGGTTCCCACCATCCCACCAGTCGCGTGTCACAATGAGCGTCACAATGAGCGAAGCGGGCGGATGAAAGGTTCGTGTTCACTCCACATATGCAGGGCGGACACAGACACAGCCACTGCCCGCTCTACACTATGGGCCCTCCGATCTGCCCAGAAGGAAGGGGACGGATCCCCTTCTGTTTTTTTTTAGCAGATCGGATTGGAGGTAGACAGGTGTAAACTGACACAAATCCGTTTACATCTGCCGCTCTATATAGGTGAATGGAGGGTCCGATCGAGTTGGACCAATCGTGTGAAAGAGGCCTAAGGCTGCTTTCACACTGATGCGCTGCGGTTTTCCCACACCGCGGGTGCAGGGTAGTGCACCTGTGGCTTTCCTGCGGGTTTGCTGCACTTTGCCATAGACTGCTTTTATACCCTGCAGGTGTGGTGTACTTTCTGAAAGCACACCAAACCCGCAGGAAATAAAATAAGTCTATGGCTCAGTGCAGGTAACCGGCAGGTACACTGCGCTGCACCTGCAATTCAGTTTGAATGCCGCTCTCTAACCACTGCAGAAAAGATATGCCCATATATACACTGTGAATTTAGTAATTTACCTTTAATAACAATCTTTCATTCAAGTATCGCCGGCTGTTGCTGTCCCAGGCGGAGTGCATTTGATATCACTCCGTGTGTAACAAGAGGCGACGCTATACAGGAAGCATCGGCTTATGTGGCTCTGCTCCGCAGCCGCTTGCTTCCTCTACCGCCGCCTTCATTCACAACACTGATGCTTTGAGATGGTGGGTCAGCAACCCGCAATCTGGGCTTGCCAAACAGTCATCCCAGGAGCAGGAGGTCGCAGGCCACATCAGACGGCTCCTGGGCCACTGGTTGGGCACCCCTGCTCTACTGCAATTCATGGTAATGCGTTGCAGTGTGATTAATTTTGAATGGTACCCCAATGTACAAATGCAATGCACAGTAGTGTGTTTCAGTGCATTAAAAAAAAAGGATCACATCTGAACCTTAAGGTGCATTGGCAGCCTGTTCATTTTAATGGGCTGCCTTAATGTATAGCTCCCAACTGTCCCTGATTTCGAGGGACTGTCCCTGATTTGGAGCAATGTCCCTCTGTCCCTCATTCCTCATTTGTCCCTCATTTTAGTCTGATCTACCTATATGTATATAAAGTGCACTTTTTATCTATCAAAAAGTGTTTTCCAGCACTAAACCTTTCATCTGATTTCTAAATTGCTGCACTTGTAAATTGCAAAAGCCAATATAAAGTAATAGCAGTGGTAAAAAAAAAGCACTTGTGGGTTTAACCAATCTTGTTTTTTGTGCAATTCTCCTTTAAGGGGGCCGTGGCAAGGGGTGTGTCCTATGCCTGCATACTTTTGCTGATAGGTGTCCCTCATTCCCATCACGAAAATTTGGGACGTTTGCTTAATGCAGTGCAAGTTAACCCATGTCGTAACTTGTGTTAATACACCAGGGAGACCTCTCTGTTGGAATATTCAGGACATATAATAAACCAGGGGCCGACTCAGCCCACCAGGATCCACTTCTAACTAAAATATCACCTTAGGCTAGGTTCACACCTATGCAGGCTGCAGTTGATGAGTTTTGTGGGTTTTTTTTGGTGCGTTTTTAATGCATTTGGAAGGTGTCTGTTGTCACGTGGGAGAAACCAGCAAAAACGCAGCGGAAACACATCAAAAACACAAGCACTGCGATTTTAATGTGTTTATGCTACGTTTCCGTTTAAATCTATGGAAGCAAAAAACGCAACCTGCTGCAGGCAAACAAGTCCCTGACCCTTTCCAAAAAACGTGGAAAATGCAGAGATTCGAATGTGACCCATAGGAAATCATGTTAGATGGACTGTAGTGTGTTTCTGCAAAACTGAAAATGCACTAAAAAAAACGCATAGGGGTGAACCAGGCCTTAAGGTGGACCGATCCTTTAACTAGCACATAGGTTACAGAACACATTTCAGGATAAATAATTTATTAAGTGAGATGCCTGTGCTAAAAGCGTGCTTTAATCACACATGAACACACTTGCCTATCAGGAAACATATCCAGATTGTCAGCGTTTATGATCTGTAAGATAAAGGTTAGTAGACCATATGTAAAAACTATTGAGAAGAACTGTATCAATAAAAGGAAAATTGAATTGAACAGATTAAACGACTAGATCTATTTGTATGATGTACCGAACAATAGCTTTCAAGTACAAGATTGTTGGCTACAAACTGAATCAGTAATTGCCTATTTATTGTTGTGTATGGCCACTTTAAGCCACTGGCAGAAAGCGAAGGACATGCACTGTACATCTTAGTAGCTTCTCAGGATAAAGAGGCCTATTCATGAAAGGCGCACAGTATTTCAGGAATTTGCAAATGTTTAGCTGTGTTCTCAGGCTGCACATTTCAGTGTTATTCTTAAAGCCCACGTGTGTGGGACTTCACACGCACAGATAATACTGCGCAATTGTTCGACAACAAAGACCTATATTCCCCAAATGCAGTAATGCAGAATGGTGCAAACAAACATCTGCAAAATAAACTCTCTGCCAAACTCCCGAAAGTTCCGTGTGACAAGTGACAGTATGATATAACAACGGTCGAGACTTTATTGTCCTCATGCCTTACTGTGGGAAACTTGAAAATTCTCCCTTGCAGTGGGGCTGCGTCCACACTGTGTGGGTTAGCTTCTTGTCTTTTGTCTAGGGGACATAGAAAAGAATATTTACATACCCGCTCCTCCACGTGTAAGCAGGTGTTTTAAAAGTCAGTAGGGATCTTTACTAACAGGTTAATATTATCCAGTGACTCAGGTGTTGATGCACTGTGGTAATTCTGCCCTTCTTGGCCTGTGGTGCCTCCCGTAATGGAATTATATATATTCATAGTTGTTGGTAATTTGTTGGTCCTAGGAGTTGGAAAGGCCATACATGTGGAGTTGTAGTCAGACTTATGCCACGTACACACGATCTGACTTTTTGACAACCAACATGCAAATTAGCTGTTTTGGACCAACATCCAACCATGTGTACGCTCCATCGGACCAACTTTTTCCAGGTTTCCAGCGGACTTTTGTTGGCTGTGTGACCAACTTTCTGCCAATAAAAGTCCGACCGTGTGTACACAAAACCAACGGACTTTTGTACAAAGTACAAACACGCATGCTCAGAACCAATGCAAAAGATCAGACAACAATATAGAAGTTGACCAAAGGTGGCGCTGGAGTATTCGAACGTCCTCTTTTGAAGTGTCGTCAGTACGTTGAAACGTCACTACGTTCATGTTTGTTGCCTAAAAAGTCCGATCGTGTGTATGCAATACCAACTTGGGGCCAACGCCCTTTGGACAAAAATCCACGGGAAAGTTGGTCCACGGTCCGATCGTGTGTATAAGGCTTTAGTCCAGCGGACAATCCGCCAGACTTTCCAGCAGAGGTCCGCCGGACTTTCCGAACGCGCGGACTTGCCCACACATGCCCGGACTTTTCTGGTGGACTAGATCCGGCGGACAATCCGCCGGAGTTTTGGCGCAGGTCCGCCGGACTTTTACATGGAGTAAAGTCCGTTTATTTAGAACGTGACTCTAGGTAGACGGGACTAGCGAAGGAAGTCAATACCGCCAATCGATCGGCGAGATTGACACCTCGCCAGCCCCGTCACATGGTATAGATTTAAAGGGGAATCCCTACGCCGAAAGACGGCGTGGGGGTCCCCCAAATCCATATCAGACCCTTATCCGAGCACGCAGCCCGGCCGGTCAGGAAAGGGGGTGGGGACAAGCGAGCGCCCCCCCCCCCGAGCCGTACCAGGCCGCGTGTCATCATGGGGGGTGCTTTGCAAAGCACCTTGTCCCCATGTTGATGAGGACAAGGGCCTCTTCCCGACAACCCTGGCCGTTGGTTGTCGGGGTCTGCGGGCGGGGGGTTTATCGGAATCCGGGAACCCCCTTCAATAAGGGGGCCCCCAGATCCCGGCCCCCCACCCTATGTGAATAAGTATGGGGTATGATGTACCCCTACCCATTCACCTGGTGGAAAAAAGTGTAAATAAAAACACAAAACAAGTTTTTAAAATACTTTATTACACAGCTCCGGGGGTCTTCTTCTGTCTTGGGGGGTCTTCTCGCCGGACTCCTCCGTTATCTTCTGCTAGCTCTTTTACTAGCGGAGGAGCCCGGCTTTCTCCTTCGTCGCCACCGCCGTCTGGGGGTCTTGTTTCGACTTCGGGGGTCTTGTCCCGCTCTTCTGTTCTTCTTTCCTTCTGTCGGCGTCGCTGTCCCCGCCATCTGCTTCTTCTCCTTTCTTCATCCGGTGTTGACACAACGCTGTCTCTGCTTGCAATGGCCCAGACATGTTGCGTGGCCAGTTATATAGGGACAAGGGGCGGGGTCACCGGCTCATGTCACATGGTGACCACGCCCCCTTATGATGTCACAGTCCCGCATCCTCCTGGACTGTGACATCATAGGGGGCGGTGGCCCCTTGTCCCCATATAACTGGCCGTGCAACACATCTGGGCCATTAAAAGCGGAGACAGCGTCGTGTCAACATCGGATGAAGAAAGAAGAAGAAGCAGAAGAAGCAGAAGGCGGCGGCGACATCGACGGCCACAGAAGGCAAGAAGAACAGAAGAGCGGGACAAGACCCCCGAAGTCGGAACAAGACCCCCAGGCGGCGACGAAGGGTGGGGGGGCTGGGATCTGGGGGCCCCCTTATTGAAGGGGGCTCCCGGATTCCGATAAGCCCCCCGCCCGCAGACCCCGACAACCAACGGTCAGGGTTGTCGGGAAGAGGCCCTTCTCCTCATCAACATGGGGACAGGGTGCTTTGGGGGGGGGGGGCGCCCCTTTTCCCAAGGCACCCCCCATGTTGAGGACACATGGCCTGGTACGGCTCGTTCGTCCCCACCCCCTTTCCTGACTGGCCAGGCTGCGTGCTCGGATAAGGGTCTAATATGGAATTTGTGGGGACCCCCACGCCGTTTTTTCGGCGTAGGGTTTCCCCTTTAAATCCATACCAGGTGACGGGGCTAGCGAGGTGTCAATCTTGCCGACCAAGGCAGCGGCATTGACTTCCTTCGCTAGTCCCTTCTACCTGGATTCACGTTCCAAATGAACGGACTTTACTCAGTGTAAAAGTCCGGCGGACCTCCGCCAAAAAAGTCCGGGCGTGTGTGGGCAAGTCCGCACGTTTGGAAAGTCCGACGGAAAGTCCGGCCGAAAAGTCTGATCGTGCGTACGTGGCATTGCATTGACACATTACTGAGCATGCGGCTGTTAAAACTGAACTTAGTGATGAGTCTAAATATGAGAGTCCTGTGTATTCTTATTTTAATCTTGGTGTGCTTTGTGTATTTCTCCCGGATCTGTGCAGTAAACTTCCTGTAATAAAGACCAGTCATTGCTGCTCTTTCTTTATGTGCAGGGTGACTGGTCTTGTCTCCACCCCTTCCTGTAGTTTTCTGCAGGCAGCCTGTAGTGGGTGGAACCTGCTGAGTCCCTCCCACAACTCTGCTCTCTGCACAGCCTTTGTACAACACAGTGATGATGTCCGTGCTATTTTTACAAGGTAATATCTGGGGCTATATAGGCATTTGGTGTACACAAAGTAGACTTGTATCCTTTGTGTCTATTCATCAATATATTTGAATGAAAGTTTTTTTGTGCCTGGATTTCAGCTTTAACCTAAAAAATGTATATCTGATGCTACGTGCATTGTAATAGATGATCTGATATTATTATTGTGAATAAAATTATATAGCTGTTTTTATTGTTATAGATATGAACAGGAGTTTTCTCAGCGTTTAGCCCTGCAGGACCAGTTGCGGGAACTGACACATCACATAGATGATATAAAACAGATGCACGTGAAGGTGAGGAGTCATGTGACACTTTTTTTTATCCTGTAAGGTAGTTACAGATTGGCTGCAGTTTCTAAAGCCTCGTACATACCACTCATTTTTTTCCATTCAACGCAGCGGGTTGACTGGAAAAAAACTGATAGCTCAGGTCGGAGACGCTGTACTAATAATCCGATGTTAGTACAGTGATCTTCCCTGCTGTGCTATTGTGTTTTGACAGAGGGACGGCCCCCCCGCAAGAACACTCCGGTCAGCGCTCTCAGACATTGAGAACGTTGTCACCCGATAATAGGTGACCAAACAAGGACTTTCATGGTAGGATCACAAAGTATTATTTTTAATGAAAGCTGCAGATTTAAAATATTAAAAATTAGCTTGGAAATTGCATTGTAAATTTACATGAGATTTTTGTGATTGGGTTTACATATATTTAAAGCGCCACACTACGAACAACAGGTGGTACTACTGAGAAGAGCCTACATATACCGGTACAATGTATGTGTACCTCCCCTAGTCTCCTCCATCCCATCATTAGGATACTGTAGGTCATCTGTAAGAACAGTGTTTATGAATTCATAGCAGAGACTTCACCCCAGAACCTCACCTCACAGCAGCATTAGACAAATTACATGTTTTGGCCACGTTTCGGATGTGTCTTATTGCTTTGGTTTGCCAATAATCATACTCATGGTGCTCATTTTGTGCAAATAACCTTCTCCGTTGCTTGCCGTGGGCCCGGCCGTTCTGCATCTCCGCATATAAATAGAAAAGGCTGACACTGGAACTCACATTATCCTTCGTCTAATAGAACTGCTCATCCCATAATGAGAGCATTTTTCTTCAATTCCAATATTTCTTGTAGTCACATTTCTATTCCTGAAGCTGATTTAACTCTCTCTCTCTTTCTCTTTCCTTGTCTTGCTCTCTCTCTCTTAAATAACACGCTCAACACCATGCACGAGCAAAAGGTGGATTCACTTTAAATGTGAACTACACTATATGGCCAAAAAAATGTAGATAACTGAACATTACACCTATATCAGCTTGTCGGATAGCCCCTTTCAAGACCATGGACAGTATGTAGAGCTGCCCCCCAGTTGAAGCTATAAAATCCTCCACTTTTCTGGGAAGGATTTCCACAAGATTTTGGAGTGGCCTGTGGGGATTTGAGCCCCTTCACTCCACCACCTTTTGTGGGGTCAGGTACTGAGTTTGGATGAGAAGACCTGGCTCTCATTTGGTGTTCCAATTCATCCCAAAGGTTGAGTAGAGTTGAGGTCAGGGCTCTGTGAAGGCCACTAATGTTCCTCCACACCAAACTGGTCAAACCACGTCTTTGTGGAGCTGGCTTTGTAAGAAGCGACACAAAACCACAAGTTGGAATTGCACAATTATTGGAAATGTCTTTGTATGCTGTAGCATTAACAGTCCATTTTACTGGGCACACCTGAATTCAATAATGTGAAGGAGTAAACACATAGGATTGGTAGTGTAATAGAGGAGGTAGTCAAGTATCCATTTTTTTTATACCCCTACTATAAAACTGGGGTGTCCAACCTTTTGACCTTCCTTGGCCACATTGGCCATAAAATACAATAAGGATAGCCGATGAATGGAAAAAGTGGGGCAGATCACAAGTTAACGATCACTGATGTTGTGTACAATTGACCGGACTTTCAGTCAGAATAAACTCAGACGGTCTTCCCGACGAAGTTTCGATGGAGTTCCGACGAAGTTCGGACCAAACGAACTTGCCCACACAGGATCACACCAAAGTCCAATAGTTTCCTACGCAATGACGTACGACGGGACTAGAAAAGGAAGTTCAATAGCCAGTAGCCAATAGCTGCTCTTGCGTCGTATTTTGTCCGTCGGACCAGCATACAGACGAACGGTTTTCCTGATAGAAATTGATTCAGTCGGAAAGATCATGTTCTATTTCTAGGTCCGTCTGAATTTTTGAAGAAAAAAATCAGATGAAGCCAACACACGATTGGAATATCCGACGGAATGATTCCGTCTGACCTTTTCTGCCGGAAAGTCCGGTCGTGTGTACGCGGCATGATATAGATAATGTACCTATCTGAGTTTTTTTTGTAATATTTTATTATTAACAAAGTAAATAAGGGCTACATAAAACAAGTGCGATATCTGACAGTTTTTGATAAACAAACGCATCAATATCTGGTTGGATGGATGGAGTAGCAATTCTCAAAGAATTGTCCAGGTGCTCATCAGATATTTTGGTTCTAATTGTGCCCTTCGTGTGCTTTACCCTTGAAAATATTTGCGCACAAATATAGGTGCTGCCGGAAACTGATGACATGAATAAGGCATGATTGTGAGGAGTCGTATATTTTTGTTTGGGAAGATGAAACGTATAAAAACTAAAAGTCCAGTAATGAGACACTGTCATATTATTTTATTCGGCCACATGTGTTCGATAATTGTAAACGCATATTACAAAAAATGTTATTAAAAAATCAACAATTTTAAGTAAGTTTACAATTTTGTGATGGGCCACTTTTATAGTTTTCTCCCCGGCTGCAAATGGACACCCCTGCTATATAGTGTTAATCAAGTAATTGTGCCAAAAACACTTACCTATCCTCCCCTATTATTTTTTTTATACAAGTTGTATACCATATTGTACTTTAAACAAGGATTTTCCCAAACAGTCCCCAGTGTTGCACAGCTACCACATGAGATGGAAAGAGACGGCATATTAATTCCCACTGGGCTAATATTCTCAGACACATTCATTTAAAAGCTTTTAAGAGTTTATTCTCCCAGCGGAGGAATGAGTTCAGAGATAATTAAGATCTTCAATATGGAATAAGTATGGACTACAGAGGGATGAAGGATTTACCATGTATCAAACCAGCAAACAATTTTTCCTGTGCACATCTGATAAAGATTTTAATACACGGTTCCATTACACTGGGAAAAGGGAGTGCGTGGTTCTTGGCATATTAAAGCATATCTAAACCCACAAAGAAAATTGTCATATAATGCAGCTCACCTGAGCTTAGATGTAGTGGCTGCATTTGTTTTCCTTCCTCAGACTTGTTTTTTTCCTTTATTTTCATTTGGTGATTCTGTGAATAATACACCCCATTCTAGGGTGATGGCACTGACTCTCCCCTGTTTATAGAGAAGCAGTGTTATATTTACATTCTTCTTGGATACTGACTGGATTTCTGCCAGAATCATAAGGTTGTTTTTTTTTGCACCTTCTGCACAGATACATCAAAATGCTTTCAATATTATATTTAGCAACTCAAAAGGGAGTAAATACGAGATGTTCATTGTTAGGATTTAATGTGTTCGGTCCCCTGTTCCTGTTCCCCGTAACTCTGCAAATAGCATCACACGCTCTAACAAACCTGGCTGGGTGGGGAATCTTTAATGCGGATGTATAGGCAGTACCTCAATGGTAAAAGAGATATGCAACAACAGCAATGACACAGTAAGGAATATATATATATATATATATATATATATATATATATATATTACTAAATATTTATAGTATATATTTATAGTAAATATTTATAGTATAGTATATAGTATATATTACTAAACACAAAAAGTTGCACAAATACAAATAGTGAACAAGTGTGTAATAAAAACACCATTGAAATAATTCATGTGATTTTATAAAAATCGTGCTAAAAATGCAAAAAATTATTTATGTATAAGAAAAAATTCAAAAAATCTATATAAAAATTTAAAAGACTATGTGAAAAAATAAAAATAAATAAGTAAAGTGGGTTATATATGTTGCATGTGAAATAATGACAGTGAAAAAACTTCTGAAACACACCAACCTACAGACAAAAATAGAAAATCAACAATTCAACACACGAGTGCATATAAAAATGTGTATGTATAATGATAAAACCTCAAAAAAGTCCAAAAACTAAAAATATATAAAAATAAAAAAATATATAATGTATATAGAAAAAATATATATGTATGTATATATATATATATATATATATATTATATATATATATATATATATATATATATATATGTACAGGGGGTCCCCGGGTTACAAACAAGATAGGGACTGTAGGTTTGTTCTTAAGTTAAATCTGTTTGTAAGTCAGAACAGGTACATTTTTTACCATTACCATTTTTTACCTTGGCTCCAGCCAAAAAATCTATTTTTAAGTTTTTTAGATAACATAGAGAAGGGTTATCATCCCTGTAACATTTGTTTTGCTGTATGTGCCCCTGTTCAGAAGATTTCACCTCACCTTCTGTCCCAATGACAATTGGATTTTGAAAATTTTGGGTTGTTAGGGAAGCATGGACTGGTGATAAAGCATCCGTGGAGACACCTTTTTCCCATATTAACTCTTACAGGAGTGAATTTCCCTTCCTAGGGGTGGATTTCCTCTCACTTCCTGTTGTCTTCTTCCGTTTGTAAGTAGGAGTCGTTTGTAAGTCGGATGTTTGTAAGTAGGGGACCCCCTGTATATATATATATATATGTATGTATGTGTGTATATATATATATATATATATATATATATATGTATATACAGTACCTCACTAAAGTGAGTACACCCCCAGAATAAGTTGTCCCTGAAGAGTTTTGCTAAAGCAAGTGGGCATCCCATAATACCCCTATCCCCATCCGAGTTTATTCCCCTCAATAAAACACAAAAAAACAAAGCACTGGACTGGTTGTGCAGGGTCAGGGATCCATTTCTACTTCCCGCTACATATGCATCGCCCCCAAAACTTACCTGAGCCCCATCACGATCCAGGGATGTGCACGAGAGCAGTGACTCTCCAGGATCTCTTCTTCCTCATTAGCTGAGACTGCCATTAGCTCCCACCACTATCTATCGGAGCCAGTGAGCCAATGAGGAGGGAGCTGGGGCTGGGCCAAGCCACGCTCCATGTGTGAATGAGCTGCTTGCTATAGGGGGAACTTGGCAGGAGGGAGAGGCCAGGAGCTCTGGGGGGGGGGGGGGGACTTGAGAAGAGGAGGATTGGGGCTGCTCAGTGCAAAACCACTGCACAGAGCAGGTAAGTATGACATGTTTGTTATTTGAAGAGATAAAAAATCTGCCTTTAATATCACTTTAGCGCCTACAGGTCTTGTCACTCCCCCAGCCTGTGACTGGACAGTAAAAGGAGAAGTAGCAGACTAATGAGTTCATGGGGTTTGTTTACTAAAGGCAAATCCACTTTGCACTACAAGTGCACTTGGAAGTGCAGTCGCTGTAGATCTGAGGGGG
>CM053029.1:152909588-152924467 GCA_028564925.1 Lithobates sylvaticus | reverse complement strand
CTCACACAGCGGGAGCCTCCCATTGAGCGGAGCGGCCCAAGAAGAGACAGAGACACCGACACCGACGCCGACGGAAGAAGATGCCGGACGAGAAGGCCAGCGCAAGAAGAAGCGGATCGGAGGAAGAAGAAAATGGAAGAAGAAGATGGAAGAAGATGACGGAAGGAGAAGATGAAGAAACCGAAGGATGAAGAAAGAAGAAAGAAGATTTTAATAAAGGAATTGTCAAAGACTGTCTCCTGTCATTTTTACCATTTTGCCACTTTTTTGGTGAAATGGTAGGGGTACTTTTGTACCCCCTTACCATTTCACACAGGGGGGCCGGGATCTGGGGGTCCCCTTGTTAAAGGGGGCTTCCAGATTCCGATAAGCCCCCCGCCCGCAGACCCCCACAACCACCGGGCACGGTTGTGGGGAAGAGGCCCTTGTCCTCATAAACATGGGGACAAGGTGCTTTGGGGGTCTTAGACCCCCAAAGCATCCTCCCAATGTTGAGGGCATGTGGCCTGGTACGGTTCAGGCGGGAGGGGGGGCCGCTCTCGTCCCCCCCTCTTTTCCTGCGGCCTGCCAGGTTGCGTGCTCGGATAAGGGTCTGGTATAGATTTTGAGGGGGACCCCACGCCATTTTTTTTTGGCTAGGGTTCCCCTTAAAATCCATACCAGGCCTCAAGGGTCTGGTATGGATTTTGAGGGGGACCCTACGCCATTTTTTTGTTTATTTTTTTTTTTTTTGGCTGGGGTCCCCCTTAATATCCATCCCAGACCTGAAGGGGCCTGGTTATTGAATTTGGGGGGACCCCTACGCTTTTTTTTTGTTTTTTATTAATGAATGACAGCTCTCTGTGTTACAGGAGCCATCAATTCATTAGCCGCGAGTGCTTTTAAATAGATTTTTTCCTGCAAAAATGACACTTTTTTGCAGGGAAAGTTCTAAGCACAGGAAACCTGCCCCCCTTCACAGGCCACCTATAGACACCCCCCAGATGTGATACTGCAATGCTGTTCTAACAGCACGCACACACATATCCCCAGAAAATAAAGCACATATTGTCAGCAGCACACTGACACGCTGACACTGACTGAAAAATAATATGCGAGGCCGCCGCGGCGGCGGCCTCTTATACCGTGGGGCGTGTATTAAAGCCCCTGAGCTATAATTGGCTACAGGCATCCTGCCTGTAGCCAATTATGGCTCTCCTCGCTGCCGGCGCTGTGATTGGCCAAGCATGCGGGGTCACAGTGCATGCTTGGCCAATCATCAGCCAGCATTGCACTGCGCGGGCCGCAATGCATTGCGGGCCGCTCGCATCACACGAATTTGATGCGAGCGGCCCCAATAGTTCTGGGCTCGCCGAGCGAGCGAAACGCCCGGTGCTCGATTCGAACATGGGTTCGAATCGAACACCGGGCCCATCCTTAATGAGCAGCTAAAACACGTCATTCTTCTTGCATTGTAAAGAAAAAGACAATGCGCTGCATTAAAGACATTTTAACATTGCAGCGTGACGAATGTGCTGTGTCGATTAGGAAAGGTAGTTTTACCTGACCGAGCGCTTCCGTCACAGAATTTCTTCTGAGCATGCGTAGCACTTTGTCCGTCGGACAACGCTACACACGATCGGATTTGGTGTGATCGGACCTTGTTGTCAAAAAATCTATCCAGCAGGAGATAGGACTTTGTCCGTCGGACAATCCGACGTATACTGTCCGATGGTGCATACACACGGTCGTATTTTTCGACAACATTGTCCGATCGGACAGAATCCATGCGAAAATCCGACCGTGTGTATGGGGCTTTAGTGTTGGGGCTCGTGTAGATGAACTTTTTTTGTTTCTCTGTGTTTGAAGCTTTTTTAATCACAAGTCATTAGATTTCCATTTCTTTTAATTGCGCAGTGCGGATGATGGTTCTGAGGCTGCGTTTGACCTGCTTTGTGCGTCTTTGGACACAGCAGGTTCTATTAAGATCTGTTTGCACTGCAGATAAAGCAGGTCAAGTGCAACCCCTGCAGCAGTTTGCTCTGGAATGCCTTCAATAAACTAGCACTACATTTAAATGCAAAATGCAACAAGACCCTTCCACACTAGCCTTTAGGGTTTGGGTCACAGAGCGGTTTTACGTAAAGGAGGCCTTAGCGCAGGGCATCCCTCTTTCCAATCGGAGGACTGCACCAAAAATTACCTCATGGCACTGCAATCTAATGTATTATACATACAGCGTACATACAAATATACATTCATACATATACACCATTCAGCCATATTATTATGACCACTGACAGGTAAAGTAAATAACATTGATTATCTTGTTACAGTGGCACCTGAAAATGGTTGGCGTATATTAGGCAGCAAGTGAACATGTTGTCCCGGAAGTTGATGTCTTGAAAGCAGAAAAAATTGGCAAACGTAAATATTTGAACGAATTTGAACTGCAGCTCTTGTGAGATGTTCCCGGTCTGCAGTGGTCAGCACCTTCTAAAAGTGGTCCAAGGAAGGAAACCCGCAACTGGGTCATAAGTGGCCAAGGCTCATTGTTGCACGTGGGGAGCGAAGGCTGGCACGTGTAGTCCGATCCAATAGAAGCACTACTGTAGCTCAAATTGCTGAAAAAGTTAGACCCCTTTCACACTGAGCCACCCCGGGCACCAGTGGTAAAGCGGCGATATTTTTAGTGCCACTTTACTGTAGTTTTAGCGGTGCTATTCGGCTGCTAGCGGGGCAGTTTTAACCCCGCTAGCAGCCGAAAAGGGGTTAAATCCGCCCGCAAAATGCAGCTGCAGGTATAGCAGCGCTGCCCCATTGTTTTCAATGGGCAGGGGCCCTTTAGGAGCGGTGAGTTCACCGCTTCTAATGCACTCCAAAGAAGCTGCTGGCAGGACTTTTTCTGACGCCCTGCCAGCACACACTGGAGCGATGCGCTGGCGGGGCGTCAGAAAAAGTGAATGGAGCCGCTGTTTTAGGGCGCTTTGCAGGCACTATTTTTAATGCGTTAGCGCCTGAAAAGTGCCTCAGTGTGAAAGGGGTCTAAGTGCTGGTTCTGATAGAAAGGTGTCATAGCACACAGTGCATTGCAGTATGTTGTTTATGGGGCTGCATAGCCGCAGACCGGACAGGATGTCTATGCTGACCTGTGTCAAAGGCCAAAAGTACCTACAACTGGTACGTGAGCATCCAAACTGGACCACAGAGCAATGGAAGAAGGTGGCCTGGTCTGATGAATTCAAGAATGGTTTGAGAAACACAACAAGTTTGAGGTGTTGACTTGGCATCCAAAATTCCCCAGATCACATCCAATTGAGCATCTGTGGAATGTGCTGGAAAAACAAGTCTGATCGAGGCCCAACCTCAACCCATAGGACTTAAAGGATCTACTGCTGATGGCTTGGTGCCAGATACCACGGCATACCTTCAGAAGTCCATTGTAGTCCATACCTCAATGGGTTATAGTGGGTGATTGTAATGTTATGCCTGATCGGTGTAGATGGGCTGCCTCTCTATACACACAGGGCATATTTTACAAACACAATAACAGTTTATACAGTATATATTGCATGGCTTTGTAAAAGTATTTCACTCGGCATGTGCTTTACATAATTCAACCGTGACTTATATATGACTGCAGAGATTACGAGGAGATAACATAATGACTTAATGATCCTTCTGCAAATTTCTACAATCTGTTTACTATAACAGTCTCCTTTTCACACCAGACAATCGCTGATAATCCTCTCTCTCTGCTCCCAGGAACTTTACCTTTATATATTTATGCTGGATACCACTTGGACCTGGTTGTTTCCTTTGACGTTTGAGATGAGATCCTGACGGTGGAGACCAGAGTTTGAAGTAGCTACATATTGCTTTGTGACCTATTGTAGGTCGAAGCAGGGAGGTGAGAGGCCATCCTTACTTTTGGTGAAGGGACCACCACCACAGTGATTTGTTACTGGATTTTGTCACCATTTCCACTTGAAGCTGCTGTAGTTTTGCACATGCACTTTATACTGGAACTTTAATTGATTTTATTCTGGGACTATTTAAAATCACATTGATTTATTAATTTTACCATTTATTATTTTTTGCGCTGCACTATCTTATTATATTGCTCCCAGGAACTGACACCTCCAGGCTGGTCAGATAGGGGGATCTCAGAGGTGCAAGATGCTGGAGCACAGCTATCAGGCAAGCATGCCAACTACAGTGGTACAAAAAAGGCGCCACTTGCCCCCATCTATAGCTGGCTATGGCAGTAAGAAGCATTGGAAGACTAACAACAGGTATAAACAAGACCAAGGATAAATCCAAGGGAAAAAAGAAGCTTAACTTACCGGCCAGCCAGCAGACAACCAAGTAAACCTGTCTAACAGAATGCGTTAAAAGCAGGGGTTTATTCTGAACACTTTTGCAAATGAATGCGTAAGCCACAGAGCCTCATCACGGTGCCCTGGTATCTGTGGTACCAAACACTAACTTATAAGTATCCCCACAGTGGAGGCACATGCATTCTGATGGATAGGTGAGGGCAGGTGGACTGAAGGGGTGCCACCCCTTCTTAAAGGTACAGGGGCACATTGAACACCCAGCATATAGCAAAATGGCTGCAAAGGTGTCAGTGCGTTGCCTGACCAAAAAAACAAAAACACGACAGTGATACAAAAAATGCGCCACTTGCCCCCATCTATAGCTGGAAGGCTAACAACAGGTATAAACAAAACCAAGGATAAATCCAAGGGAAAAAAACAAGTTTAACTTACCGGTCAGCCCACAGACAACCAATTAAACTTGTCTAACAGTATGCGTTAAAAGCAGGGGTTTAGTCTGCACACATTTGCATGCCCACTACCAATCGAGAAATTAAAGGTACACCCACTACCAGTTAAAATGTTAAAGGCATGCCTCCTACCAGTTAAGGTGTTAAAAACCTGACCGCTGTCAAAGCTTTAAAGGTATGCCTGTATCAGTTAAAGCATTAAAGGTGCACTCCCAGTTAAATGTGCTCCTGCTACAATTTAAAGCATTAAAGGTACACCTACTACCAGTTAAAGTGTCAAAGGTACGCTCGCTACCAGTTAAAATTTTAAAGTTATGTCCTCTACAAGTTAAATTGTTAAAGTTACACCCGTTTCCAGTTAAATTGTTAAAGGTAAGCTCGCTACCAGTTGAAGGTGCACCTGCTACCAGCTAAAGTGTTAAAGGTTTTCCCACTACCAATTACAGTGTTAAAGGTAAGCCCGCTATCAGTTAAAATGGTAAAGGCACACCAGCTACAAGTTAAAGTGTTGACCAGTGCCAGGTAAAACGTTAAAGGTACGCCCGCTACTAGTAAAATTGTTAATGGCACCCCTTTATCAGTTAAATTGTTAAAGGTACACCTACTACCAGTCAAAGTGTTAAAGGAGTGCCTTCTATTAGTTAAGGCATTAAAGCATTACCCACTGCCATTTAAAGCATTAAAGGTACGTTCTCAGGGAAATTGAAAACAAAATATTTGATGCCTACAGGGAGGACAAAGTATTTTTATTTTTTTTTATACCCAAGAATAGTTGTAGATCATCCATCCATCCATCCCCCTGCATCAAGCCCAACCCCAATGTAAGCAACCCCCAGTCCCTGTGCTCCTCATTACTGTTTAGTTTTTTAGGTGTCCAAACTTTTTCTGCTGACATTTGTAACCCTTTCACAGGGTTTAGTCATGAAATCAGGCTGGCCTCTAATAACAAAGTGAAACTACATTCAGAGAGGGACTCAGGCAGGGACATGCGGTGAGGTCAGTGGCTGATGAGGCACTGGCTAGTAGTATCAGAGCCAGATACACACAGGTTACATACGCCGCGATCGGTAGAGCGAGAGCAATAATTCTAGATCTAGTCCTCCTCTGTAACTCTAAACATGTAACCTCTAAAAAAATTGAAAGCGTTGTCCATGGAGATTCTTAAGTACTGAAAGTTGGCGTCATTGCAATGACCACTATTTTATTCCCTAGGGTGTCTGCTAAAACAATATTTATAATGTTTGAGGGTTCTGGGTGATTTTCTAGCAAAAAAATTATGATTTTTACGTGTAGGAGAAAAGAGTCAGAATTGGCCTGGGTGGCAAGGGGTTAATTACCATAAGTAAGTAATCTACAAATAATTATTATATATTATTTTTAAGGTAATTTGCTATATTTTCATAAACTGTACTCAAGCAGGTGGCTTAAAGTGGTTGTATGTATGTATTTGTAATTTTTATCTACAGGTAAGCCTATAATAAGGCTTACCTGTAGTTAAAATAATATCTCCTAAACTTGTTTAGGAGATATTCACTTTGCATGCAGCTGCTGGCGTCAGCGGCGCATGCCCTCTGAATGCCCGGCTGAAGGTCCGGCAGATACTGCCAGACCTTGCCAGGAAGGAGACTCCCGCGCGCATGTGCAGGAGTGACAACATTGTGGCTCCGGCCACTCACAGCGCTGAAGCCGGGAACCCAGAAGAAACGCAGAGAGCAAAATGTCAGCTCCCTCGGCGTGGACCGGGCTGCGATACGGGGACTTCGATCACGGAAAATCCGGGTGTGTACGGGGCATAAGTCTGCTGCAAACACAGTGTGCCAGCTTGTTTTTAAACTATCCGCTCTGTATTTATCTCCGGAACCATAGATGATAGGAGCCCAAATTCTGACCTCAGCTACCTACCCTCCTCAAAGTCGATCGTTATTTTCCAAAAAGTGTATTTGTTCCAAAAAAAATTGTTCATGTAAGACCGCTGCACAAATACGGTGTAAAAAAGTATTTCAACGACCGCCATTTTATTCTCTAGGGTGTCTGAAAAAAATTTTTTTTTTGGGGTTCTAAGTAATTTTCTAGCAAATAAAACTTTAATTTGTAAACAACAAATCACAAAAAGAGGCTCGGTCCTTAAGTGGTTAAACACCACGGCCTACCTGAGTATTGTTGCTGACTATGTCCCTCCCTTTATGACTACAGTGTACCCATCTTCTGATGGCTCCTTCCAGCAGGATAATGCACCATGTCACAAAGATCAAATCATCTCACTACTGGTTCCTTGAACATGACAATGAGGTCACTGTACTCCAATGGTCTCCACAGTCACCAGATCTCAATTCAATAGAGCACCATTGGGATGCGGAGGAACTAAAATTGCCACCTCATTCCTTTAAACCCGAACACATATTGATTACACAGGTTCTGTGGCTGGTTAAGGTGGTAATTAAATTCACTTGGTGCCTTATCTGCACTAAATTAGTCTCAGAACCTGTGTAATTTATATGTGTTCGGGTTTAAAGGGATGAAGTGGCAACCCTAGGTGGAACGGGAGACTCACATCATGGATGTGCAACTGACAAATCTGCAGCAACTGTGTGATGCTATCATGTCAACACATGGACTAAAATCTCTAAGGAATGTTTCTAACATCTTGTTGAATCTATGCCATGAAGAATTAAGGCAGTTCTGACAGCAAAAGGGGGTCCAACCCGGTACTAACAAGGTGTACCTAATAAAGTGGCCGGAGAATGTAGATCAGCCCCTGCTGCAGCCTCTCGTTTCGTAAATTGTTACAAAGTTACAATGTACAATATGACCACTGGGGAAGAGAAGAAATGCTTTCTTCTGCCTACAGAGAACTGATGACATTATCATCATCTAGGCTTTAGGAAGGCTTTTCAATAATAATAAAGAAAAATGATAATAAAAAAGAATCTGTCAGACCTGACAAACTATAGAATTATCTACTAAGATGTTCTAACATGCACCTATGGCAGGAGAATAGAGTGAACACATAGGGCTCTAAACGCAGGTAATACTCCATACACTGTTCAGCGCTGTCCATCCACAGTCTGCAATAGACTTTGACAGGCAGTGGGCAGGGCCGGAAAATTCAGCCCTGGAAATTTTTTTATACCAGCCCCACAGCATTATTATACCAGCGCAACAGCATAACGCCATTATGTTCCTGTTCATGAAAGGGGAAACCATACATTTTAAAGCACATATTACAGTTAAAAGTGGTCAATCATCAAGGGGGACCCCAGGAACTCAGAACGTGGGGGGGGGGGGGGCACCTTCCGCATAAAGAATACACCAAGGTAAGGGAAACCCTTTATATCAGTGCCACCAGGCTCCAGCTTGGTGGCTCTGGTTTTATCCTATAGTCTCCTCTCCACAGTCCACACACGTCTGACTTCTCCCATGACCCCCATCCTGGCGGCACTCCCACTCTTGACTCCTCTCCAGACTCCCTCAGAGACTGCAGACATGATACAGGAGATGGTCAGAGACTGCAGACATGATACAAGAGCTCAATGCAGCCTCACCAGTGCCCATTAAATTCAGCCTCACTGTGCTCATCAAATGCAGCTTTACTCTGCCCGTGAATGCGGCCTCACTGTGCCCACCATTGCAGCCTCACTGTGCCCACCATTGTGGCCTCACTGTGCCCATCATTGCAGCCTCACTGTGCCCATCAATGCAACTTCACTGTGCCCATCAATGCAGCCTCACTGTGCCCATCAAATGCAGCTTTACTGTGGCGTGAAAGCAGTCTCTCTGTGCCCATGAATGCAGCCTTACTCTGCCCATGAACGCAGCCTCACTGTGCCCATCATTGCAGCCCCTCCTGTGCCCCATGTCTGCAGTCCCTGTCTGTGGGAAGGTGTAATGTTGTCCTTGGTACAGTACCTTGCATGCCAGCAGGATATCCATGATGGCCAGCAGCAGGCAGGGGCTGTTCTCGTTTTGGATGGGGACAGTGCTCCTTCCAGAGGATCTGTTTGCTGTGAGATGGAGTGGTCCCTAGCCACCTGCACCTTCAGCCGTCCTCACTTTCCGGCCCCAGTCAGCCTGTCCTCTGGTGCTGGGGAAGTGGAGAGCACTGGGTGGGAGCTGGAGAGAAGGGGGAGCAGAGAGTACTGGCGGGGTTGGAGAGCACATGGGTGGGGGCAAAGAGCAGGGGGGAGTGGAGATCACAGGGGGGGCAAAAATAGGAGAGCACGGGAGGCTGAGAGCACTGGGGGGGGGTAAGAGTGTGGGGTGGCGAAGAGCACTGGACGGGAGCTTGAGAGCACTGGGGGGGGGGCAGAAAAACAGGGCTGGAGAGCACTGGGGGGTACAAAGAGCAGGGGGGGAGTGGAGAGCAATGGGGGGGGGGGGGGAGCTTTAGAGCACCCATAGGGGCCAGAAAGTACAGGGATGGAAAGCACAGGGACTGGAGAGCACTGGTGGGGTTGGAGAGCACATGGTGGGGGGCAAAATGCAGGGGGGAGTGGAGAGTGCTGGGGAGAGCTTGCGAGAGCACTGGAGGGGGAGCCAAAAAGAACAGGGGTGGAGAGCACAGGGGCTGGAGAGCACTGTGGGGGTAAAGAGCACTGGGGTGGGGGCTGGAGAGAACTGTAGGGGTGGGGAGCACGGTGGGGGCTGGAGAGCACTGTGGGGGGGTGGAGAGCACTGGGGTGGGGGCTAGAGAACGATGGGGAGAGCTGGAGAGCAGGGGGGGCAGAAAGAACAGGGGTGAGAAGCACGGGGGACTGGAGAGCACTGGTGGGGTTGGAGAGCACATGGGTGAGGGCAAAATGCAGGGGGGAGTGGAGAGTGCTGGGGGGAGCTTGCGAGAGCTTGATTCTTGATTCTGTGAAATGCATTCATCGAGATCTGAGTGGGAATAAAGGCAACGAGTTTTCCATAAAATGCGTCAGCATAAGGCTGCTTTCACACTTGCGGCACTTTACAGTCGTTTTTGCAGAGGTTTTCGGCCACTAGCGGCGCGCTTTTAACCCCCGCTAGCGGCTGAAAAAGGTTTAAAACGACCTGCAAAGTGCCACTGCAGCGGCTCTTTGCCACGCGGTTCGGCGGCGCTGCCCATTCATTTTAATGGGCAGGGCCGCTTCACCGCTCAAAATATGCTGCTTGCAGGAGTTTTTTTTAACGTCCTGCCAGCGCATCGCCTCAGTGTGAAAGCACTCAGGGGAGCCGTTTTTCAGGCGCTTTACAGGTGCAATTTTTAACCCAAAAGCGCCTGAAAAACACCTCAGTGCGAAAGGGGTCTTGGCGCTGTTACATGGGGACAGGCAGAGTTCTAAGCTCTGACTTAGGGCTCATTCATATGGGTGATGAAGACACTTCACCCCATGCACATGCTGTACGCAAACAGCCATGTGCCCTCTACAGGGCCGTCTTTACTATTGATTGGGCCCTGGGCAAAAAAAATTCTTGGGCCCCCCCCATGCAAATTGTCTCTCCATCCCAACATTCGAAAAAAACAAAACACACACAAACGTATGTATTGCATTGTAATGTAACTGTACTGTCTGCCCTCATGTTGTAAAGCACTGCACTGTTGGTGCCATATAAATCCTGTATAATAATAATAATGATGGGGGAAAAGATAGAGAAGTCCAGGATGAAGGGTGGGTGGGTAGGAGAAGTCCAGGATGAAGGGTGGGTGGGTAGGGGAATCCAGGATGTTTGGGGGGGATATAGGAGTCCAGGATGAAGGGTGGGTGGGGGGGGGGGGGGTAGGGGAATCCAGGATGTTTGGGGGGGAGATAGGAGTCCAGGATGAAGGGTGGGTGGGGAGGGGGGGGGGTAGGGGAATCCAGGATGTTTGGGGGGGAGATAGGAGTCCAGGATGACACACAGGGATTGGGGGTGTGTACTTTGAGGTGTTTGTATCATACAGGGCACAGAAAAAAATCAGCACAAGGGGCAGTACTTGCATATCCTCCCCCCTCCCCCAAAGTAACCATCTATCGGTCACCTCTGCACATCACTTTGCTTACCTCTGCTCCCTCATCCACAGCTCACCTCTGTACCCCTGTCCACCCACACCTCTGTACCTCTCCATCCACAGCTCACTTCTGTATTCCCTGTCTACCTCTGCCCCCCCCCCCCCCCATCCACAGCTCACTTCTGTATCCCCCATCCACCTCTGTACCTCTCCATCCACAGCTCACTTCTGTACCTCTCCATCCACAGCTCACTTCTGTACCTCTCCATCCACAGCTCACTTCTGTACCTCTCCATCCACAGCTCACTTCTGTACCTCTCCATCCACAGCTCACCTCTGTACCTCTCCATCCACAGCTCACCTCTGTATTCCCTGTGTAATACTGTGCCCCCCCCCATCCACAGCTCACCTCTGTACCCCTCTATTCACAGCTCACCTCTGTACCCCTCTATTCACAGCTCACCTCTGTACCCCTCTATCCACAGCTCACCTCTGTACCCCTCTATTCACAGCTCACCTCTGTACCCCTCTATCCACAGCTCACCTCTGTACCCCTCTATTCACAGCTCACCTCTGTACCCCTCTATCCACAGCTCACCTCTGTACCCCTCTATTCACAGCTCACCTCTGTACCCCTCTATTCACAGCTCACCTCTGTACCCCTCTATCCACAGCTCACCTCTGTACCCCTCTATCCACAGCTCACCTCTGTACCCCTCTATTCACAGCTCACCTCTGTACCCCTCTATTCACAGCTCACCTCTGTACCCCTCTATTCACAGCTCACCTCTGTACCCCTCTATTCACAGCTCACCTCTGTACCCCCCTCTATCCACAGCTCACCTCTGTACCCCTCTATTCACAGCTCACCTCTGTATTCCCTGTGTAACTCTGTGTCCCCCCCCCCATCCACAGCTCACCTCTGTACCCCTCTATTCACAGCTCACCTCTGTACCCCTCTATTCACAGCTCACCTCTGTACCCCTCTATCCACAGCTCACCTCTGTACCCCTCTATTCACAGCTTACCTCTGTACCCCTCTATCCACAGCTCACCTCAGTACCCCTCTATTCACAGCTCACCTCTGTACCCCTCCTATCCACAGCTCACCTCTGTACCCCTCTATTCACAGCTCACCTCTGTACCCCTCTATCCACAGCTCACCTCTGTACCCCTCTATTCACAGCTCACCTCACCTCTGTACCCCTCTATTCACAGCTCACCTCTGTACCCCTCTATCCACAGCTCACCTCTGTACCCCTCTATTCACAGCTCACCTCTGTACCCCTCTATTCACAGCTCACCTCTGCCCCCCCCCCCCCATCCACAGCTCACCTCTGTACCCCTCTATTCACAGCTCACCTCTGTACCCCTCTATTCACAGCTCACCTCTGTACCCCTCTATTCACAGCTCACCTCTGTACCCCTCTATTCACAGCTCACCTCTGTACCCCTCTATCCACAGCTCACCTCTGTACCCCTCTATCCACAGCTCACCTCCGTACCTCTCCATCCACAGCTCACTTCTGTATTCCCTGTCTACCTCTGCCCCCCCCCCCATCCACAGCTCACTTCTGTATCCCCCATCCACCTCTGTACCCCCCCCCCCCCATGTCCACCTCTATATCTTTCCGTCCACCTTTGTACCCCCCATCCACCTCTGTACCCCCCATGTCCACCTCTATATCTTTCCGTCCACCCCTGTACCCCCCCATCCATGTTCACCTCTTTATATTTCCGTCCACCTCTGTACCCCCTCCACTGTAGTATCCCCATCCATGTTCACCTCTGCATCCCCCCATCCACAGCTCACTTCTGTATCCCCCCATCCACGTTCATCTCTATATCCTTCCGTCCACCTCTGTACTCCCCCCCCCACCCCCCTCTGTACATCCCCATGTCCACCTCTGGGTTCACCTCTGTATCCCCCCATGTCCACCACTGTCCCCCCCCATGTTCACCTTTGTACCCCCCGTCCACCTGTGTTCACCTCTGTACCCCCCTCATGTCCACCGCTGTACCCCCCTTGTCCACCTCTGAACCCCCCTCCATCTCTGTGTACACCTCTGTACCCCCCTCCACCTCTTTTCCCCGTCCACCTCTGTACCCCCCCATGTCCACCTCTGTACCCCCCCATCCACAGCTCACTTCTGTATTCCCCATCCACCTCTGTATCTCCCCCCCCACCCACGTTCACCTCTATATCCTTCCGTCCACCTCTGTACCCCCGTCCACCTCTGTACATCCCCACGTCCACCTTTGTACCCCCGTCCACCTCTGGGTTCATCTCTGTAACCCCCCATGTCCACCTCTGTACCCCCCTCCACCTTTGTACCCCCATCCACCTCTGTGTTCACCTCTGTACCCCCCCCCCCCCCCCACCACCTCTGTTCCCCCCGTCCACCTGTGTCCACCTCTGTACCCCCCCCCCCCATGTCCACCTCTGTACCCCCCCATGTCCACCTCTGTACCCCCCATGTCCACCTCTGTACCCCCATGTCCACCTCTCACTTCTGTACCCCCCCATGTCCACCTCTGTACCCCCCCCTGTCCACCTCTGTAACCCCCATGTCCACCACTGTACCCCCTCCACCTCTGTACCCCCCATGTCCACCTCTCACTTCTGTACCCCCCCCCATGTCCACCTCTGTACCCCCTCCACCTCTGTACCCCCCATGTCCACCTCTCACTTCTGTACCCCCCCCCATGTCCACCTCCGTACCCCCTCCACCTCTGTACCCCCCATGTCCACCTCTCACTTCTGTACCCCCCCCCCATGTCCACCTCTCACTTCTGTACCCCCCCCCCATGTCCACCTCTGTACCCCCTCCACCTCTGTACCCCCCGTCCACCTCTCACTTCTGTACCCCCCCCATGTCCACCTCTGTACCCCCTCCACCTCTGTACCCCCCATGTCCACCTCTCACTTCTGTACCCCCCCATGTCCACCTCTCACTTCTGTACCCCCCCATGTCCACCTCTCACTTCTGTACCCCCCCCCCCCATGTCCACCTCTCACTTCTGTACCCCCCCCATGTCCACCTCTCACTTCTGTACCCCCCCCATGTCCACCTCTCACTTCTGTACCCCCCCCATGTCCACCTCTGTACCTCCTCCACCTCTGTACCCCCCATGTCCACCTCTCACTTCTGTACCCCCCCCCATGTCCACCTCTCACTTCTGTACCCCCCCATGTCCACCTCTGTACCCCCCATGTCTACCTCTCACTTCTGTACCCCCCCCATGTCCACCTCTGTACCAGCAATTCTCTGAAGTCTGCACATATGAATCCCCTTCTCTCCACGTTGTTCTTTCTTACTTGATCACACGGCGGTGCAACACAGTCTCCGCCTATCAGACCCAGCACACAGCCAGAAAACTTCACTCGGCTTCACAAAACTTCACTAGCACACAGGTCCTCCAGGGGGTGGTAGGGGCGGGAGGAACACAGAGTGCCGCTCTCACTTTGTCATTGACTCCGGTCCGCAGCTCCTGACAGAGGGAGAAGCGGGACGAGCGGCTCAAACACATGAAGCCCGCAGCTGTCCCACTCTCCTGTAAATATAATGTGGCCGCCGCTTGGGAGAGCGCGGGGGGGGGGGATCGGCTGCACGCGCTACTCCGGAAAAACTGCAGGCAGTGCAGGGCTTGAGTGGCAGCTGCTTTGGGCCCCACAGCAATGACAGGGCCCAGGGCAGCTGCCCCTTTTGCCCTGCGTTAAAGACGGCCCTGGCCCTCTACAAATCCATGGCTGGCACCACCGCCATTCATATATAGATACTCATACCAGTGGTTACTCGTGATTAGGGCCCCTGACTGGTCCTGGATGCAGTCTAGGGCTGGTGGGTCTAGCTACAAATCATCCAATTTGTATGCCACTAAAGAGTGTTTCTATGTCCACAGTTTAGTCACATCTGAACGCAGCAGCATGAATAAGGCCCCTTTCACACGGGCGGATAGAATTCAGCTTTTAGCTACGGCCAGATCAAGTTATCTACCCAGTAGTGTATTTAGGTTTTGTGCTGCCCTAGGCCTGACTAAACTCGTGCACCCCCTAATTTAAATATGACCCACCCCTTCCTGTCACAGCCACACACCTTGCTGTTTAAGATCCACCCTGAAATAATTTGCATAGATTTCCTCTCACTTCCTGTTTGGCTA